>JAWZYV010011607.1:0-246310 GCA_038373885.1 Cheiracanthium punctorium
TGGCTGCGCTACTGGTTCACTATGTTCAATGTATGGGCGCAAAGGCGAATGTTTCCCACAATCACGTGATCGACTGGCTGGAGATGTTCGAACCAAAAACTGGTTGCCCGCTCGCAAGCGTGCTCTGTCTTCTTCAGTTCGAGGTCGATGCGTCATCTGGCAAACACATTTCAAAAGTGACTCGACGCGCTAATTGTACCAAAATCATGTCTACACAAAAAGCAACGTTGAAATTAATAGCACTCTGGTGCTAATAATAAAAAAAGATCAAATTAACATTCTTAGAAAAGAGCTTTAAAATTCATAATTTTAACAAAAAATTCCAACATTGTTGTTTAAATCGTTGCTGATCATGTTTCTAAACTTCATTGTATTCTTTTAATCCATTTTTAAGGATTTGAGAACAAATATTTTACGGTTTTCTCAAAATCCCATCATCTATGAAACATTTGAAACAGTTTTGGCGTGTTTTTAGAGTTTAAATTAACTTGAGTCCAATATAATTCCAAATTTCATTCGATTCCATTGCCATTTTTCAGGAATGGAATAAGCATGTACTGAGTTTTCTCAAAATCTATGAAAACATTTAAAGTACTTTGACACCTATAGTTTAAGTGACCGCCTAAAAAATTTTTTTTTCTACACTAAAGCTACTAAATTTTATTTTTCATTTGCCTTCAGTGGTTTGTACGTAATCAACAAATATTTTCTCATTTTGAATAATTTCTTGCAAAATCTCAAAATCTAATCATTTTTTTTATAAATTCGATAGCTATAGTTTAAACTGAGTGACCACGTATTATGTTACCAAATATCATTTCATAGTTATTAATACGTGATACGGAACAAATTTTTACGCATTTTAAACGATTTTCTCAAAATCTCAGAATTTAATTAATTATTTTTTAATTAGAACACCTACAATTAAATTGAATGACCACCTATCATGCACTTAATTTCATTTCATTCACTTTAGCTGTTATTACGCAATATACGAATGAATATTTATGCATTTTTAAATAAATTTCGAAAAAATTCAAAATCCAATTTAAAATTTTTCAAAAATTTGATGCCTATAGTGTATATATATGTTGAATGACCACTTATCATGTAACCAAATTTCCTTTCATTCCCTGCAATCTTTATTTCTAGATGCTGGAGCAAATATTTAGGCATTTTAAAACAATTTTCGCAGAATTTAAAAATTTGATCAAAATATCTTTTAAATTCGACTCCTATAGTTTAATTTAAGAAACTACCTATCACATCACCAAATTTCGTATTATTTGCTTTTGTCATTTTTAAGTAATGCTCGAATAAATATGTACGTATTTTGAAAGAATTTTTTCAAAATCTAATCAAAATTTTAAAAAAATTACATTCCTATAGTTTCAGTTTAGTGGTCACCTATCATATGGCACCAAATTTCATTTCATCCGATTTAGTCGTTATTACATGATACGCGAATAAAAATTTACGCAGTTTGGAATAATTTTTGCATAATTTCAAAATCTAATGAAAAATTTCAAAAAATTCGACCACTATAGTTTAAGTTATGTGACCACTTATCATGTCACCAAATTTAATTTTATTCGCTCGAGTCGTTATTATGTGATGCCCGAACAAAAATTGACACAGTTTGAAACAATTTTCGCAAAATCTAAAAATATAATAAAAATTTTTTAGAAATTAAATGACTGTAGTTTAAGTTGAGTAACCAACTATCATGTGCCACCAAATTTCATTCCATTCACATTAGTCGTTATTACGTGATGTACGAACAAAAATTTATGGAGTTTGAAACAGCAAAAATCGTTTCAAACTGCATAAAATTTTGTTCATGCATCACGTAATAACGACTGATGTGAATGAAATGAAATTTGGTGGAATGATAGCTGGTTGGTTACTCAACTTAAACTATAGGCATCTAATTTGTAAAAAATTTTGATGAGATTTTTAGATTTTGTGAAAATTGTTTCACACTGTGTCAATCATTGTTCGTGCATCACATAATAATGACAAAAACAAATTAAATTAAATTTGGTGACATTATAAGTGGTCACATAACTTAAAGTATAGTCGTCAAATTTTTTGAAATTTTTGATTGGATTTTAAGATTTGCAAAAACTGCATAAATTTTTGTTTGCATATCACGTAATAACAACGACGTGATATGCAAATTAACAAAAAATACAGTGAATGAAATGAAGTTTAGTGACATGATAGGAGGTCACTTAAATTATAGGAATGTAATTTTTAAAAATTTTGATATTTTGCAAAAATTCTTTCAACATACTTAAGATATTTATTCGCAATATGTACGTAACAACATATAATAACGAGGAAAACAAATAATATGAAATTTGGTGGCATGATAGGTAGTTGCTTAACTTAAGCTATAGGTGTCGAGTTTTAAGAATATTTTGATCAGATTTTGAGATTTTGCTAAAACCGTCTTAAAGCGTGTAAATTTTTGTTCCAGCATCACGAAATAAAGACTGCAGGGAATGAAAGGAAATTTGGTTACATGATAGGTGGTCATTCAACTCAAACTGTAGGCTTACAATTTTTCAAAAATTTTAAACTGGATTTTTAGATTTTGGAAAATTTATTTCAGAATGTGCAAATATTCGTTCACGCATAGTGTAATGACAGCTAAAGCGAATGAATTGAAATTAAGTGCATGATAGGTGGTCACTCAATTTAATTCTAGGTGTTCAAATTTTAAAAAAGTTTTAATTATATTCTGAGATTTTGCGAAAATCGTTTCAAAATGTGTAAAAATTTGTTCCGCATCACATATTAATGACTAGAACGTATGAAACGAAATTTGGTAACATGTACATTGTATGATATAGGTGTCGAATTTTTTTTAAAAAGTGATTAGATGTTGATATTTTGCAAAAAATTATTCAAAATGTGTATCGTCATAGGTGGTCACTTAAACCATAGATGTCAAAGTACTTTAAATATTTTTATAGATTTTGATAAAACTCAGTACACACACGTGTTTGTTCTATTCCTGGAAAATGGCGATGGAATTGAATGAAATTTGGAATATGAATATTGGATGGAAGTTAATTTAAACTCTAAATGTCAAAGTTATTTCAAATATTTTATACATGATAGGATTTTGAGAAAATCGTATTAAAATGTTGTTCTCGCATCCCTTAAAAATGGATTAAGGGAATACAATGAAGTTTAGCAACATGATCAGCAATGATTTAAACAACAAATATCAGAACTTTTTGAAAAATTGTAATGAATTTTAAAACTGTTAAAAATGTTTATTTGCTCTTTTTGATTTTGTGAAAGTTATGCAAAATTATTTTGATGCACAAAACTAAAATACCTACAGAGAATCAAACAAAATTTACTTAGAGGTTAGAAATGACCTCTTGACTTGAAAAGTTCATTCAACCAGAATAAAACTTTAATTTTTAAAATAAGGAGAAACTATTTATTACTTTGTTCCTGTCTAATTTGGAATCTTTTAACAATACGCAGAATTTATAATTTTGCTTTCTATTCTATTGCCAATGCAATATACTGATTTCATTCTTAGTATGCCTCTACAAAGCTGACGAAAGTTCAGGCTTTTAGGTAATTTGCATTACGTAATAACCCATCAACGATGGGTACTTCAGCTAGTATTACATATTTGTGACATGACAGGTCATGGGGAAAAAACTCTGCCAATCACTAAAAGGAAAAGAAAAGTGTCACCAAGCTGTAAGATTACATTAAAAGGGCTACCAGGTGCTACATCCTTTCAAACTGGTGTTGATTCAAGACTATAATTGTATGTTTTTCTAACATCAGTTGATGCTCCAATGCTTAAACCATACTAAATTTAGAGATAATCTGTCTAGTTCTCGACTGAATAAATCACTGAATATGGTAGGCATCTGGAGTGTGAAGGTCCTGCTTTCAGGCCTGAATACGCAGCTATCAGTCTAATGGTTTGGAGTTTTTGTTGGCTTTCTTGAATATGTGTTAAAACCCCTGTAAGTGCAATGTGCCTACTCCCTCTTAGGCAGATGTCCATTGCCTCATGTAGGCTTGCCATAACACATAAACCAAACCAAATCATCTATCTAGTTCTAACTTAATATAATACCTAGTGTAGTATTATTTCGTCTAAAAATATGCCAGTTAATTCTTTAAACTAGAGACTCAAACTTCAAAGCTTCAATTCAATCATTTCATTTTAGCTTTTTGATTTGTTTTGTGCATGTTTGAAAATGATAGTTGTTTGTGGCATGTTCTGCCATTCAAGCATAAACCCTACTTTCTTGTTGCTAGATGCAGCTATTAGTTTACTCTTCCATTTCCTATTGAGGTCTAAGAGAGAACTGGTGCTGTTAAAAGTACATTCTGTTCGAAATCTCATAAAGTGGCTTTTTTTAGGTGTTTGGTGTATATATATATATGCATATGCCTGATCATACAGTTTAGAAAATTTCAACCTGTATTTTATTTTATAGCCAAAATGGAGAGAAAAGCACAGAAAGACCCTATGAGCTGTTGCAAGAAGAAGACCGATTTTAATAAGAAGTTTCAAGAGGCTTTACAAGGGGTATTTTCATTACTATAAAACATTTTATAATATCTGAAAGTTATGTGTTTTTTGAAAAAATTATGTAAAGAGCAAACTTTATTTGTTAAAAATAATTTGGTCCTTTTATATGTAAAAATATTCAGAGAGGCTCAGTAAATCACAAAAAATGGCTTTACGAATAGTTAGATAGAATGCACACGTTATGCGGTCGTTTCCTCTCTGACGTAGTATGCACACTGCGTTCTAGACCAGTGGTGCGCAAACTATTTTCATATGCGACCCCCTATTTCGTGTAAAATTTTGTCGCAACCCCTGGACAGTAGACAATTTGTTTGATTGACAAAAGTTACATTGAAATTCTTTCTGGGATTTGCTCTTACAGCGTGTTTTTAAAAACGTGTCTTGACGTCATCGATTGAAATAACGCCTTTTTAAATAGCGCACCAAACTTATAAACTATCATAAAAATGTTATAAAAGTTGTAACATCATAAAAATCAGTTAATGAATCAACACATAATTTTATGAAACAATGCTTTGTTTATGCATATGGATATCAATATTTTTTTTATTGAAAACTGCTTTTAAAAAACTTTACATCATAAAAAGTCAATGTGAAGTATGTGCTTGCAAAGAGCGCATGATTGCTTCTATGTTCGGATCTGTATTGGAAATCGCAAACCGCAAGTCCTCCTCTGGATCCAATCGAGATCGATATTTTGTTTTAATGGAAACTAATTTTGAAAAGCCGGATTCACATGAGCAGGGACAGATTTACGGCGGGGCATTCGGGGCACGTGCCCTGGGTCCCCGATTTTTCGGGGCCCCCAAAACCTTTATGTAATCATAATAGCTACTAAAATTATCTCTCAAGAATAAAATTTCTGATTACTTACTTCATTTCATCACAAATATTCAAAATTTTTAATTTAAAGTAACTTGTAGTGTTAAAAATTATGCATTCGATTGGATATTCGATAAATTCGATAGGACACCTCAGCATGCTCCTCCTCTTATCGTTTCTAAGTTGTGTGATGATTGTAAATACCCATAAAAGCATTTCAAAATTGAAAAATTCACAAAAGTGGTATTTGTCGTGACATTTTACTGATTTGTAAATGTTTACATATGGTTAACTAACGAAGGATAATTGGTTTTAACGTAATTTAATTAAGTAATATTCTACGGAATTTTTTTGTGCAGGGGGACCCAAAAGTATCTGTGCCCTGGGCCCCAGGTGTATAGATCGGTCCCTGCACATGAGTAGGTCGATGCAAACCGAATCAAAATATTGATTGCCTTTATTTTCAAATCAGTATATGAACTGTTCTTTTACATTTAAAGGGATATTGGAATTAATAATATCAAACGAAAATGGATGACGGATCCAAACTAATTCATTTTCTGGAAAGTTTTTGAACCTTATATTAGTTATAGGTGGAAGTATAGATAGGTGGAAGCCCCGTGATAGCGATCGCGAATATCGCGCTCATAAAATAATAATTGTCAGTTTTTTCTCTTGTATCATTCTCGTTCTTTGAGACGAATAATTGTAGATTTTTCATAAATTTGAATTTCTTTGAATTAGTCGACCCCCGAAAATTTTCTCGCGACCCCCGGAATTATTATTATTATTATTATTATTTTATTTAAGCTTTTAACTTATAAAATCTTTTGTAAATTAAAATTTTATACAATGCAGAGAATAAAATAATTGAGTTTGTAAAATGATTTTTATGTTCATAATCAAATCTGTGAGCAGCGAACTCCATGTGAAAAACAATACCTTCTAATAATTACAATTTTTGAAGTTAGTAATACAATTAAAATAAGATATTATGTAAATATATAAAATTGCTTACTTGTAAACCAATTATTTATGTAAATAGGTGAACATTTATACACATGCAAGCACTCTTCTCAATTTTCATTGCTTTTAAAAGGTATAAGACCTTGAATGAAACGCAAAAGTTAAAAATAAATTGTTTCAAAATTTAAATTAATACTCTCCTAGCTTTCAAGGTTGCAAAAGTTCCGAATTACTTCATCAAAATCTATGCTTCCGACAAAATGATTTTCGATGGATAATATTGCAAGGTCAGAGAGTCTTGATTGGCTCATTGTTGATCGCAGGTAATTTTTTATGAGTTTGAGCTTTGAAAAGCTCCTCTCACACGAACTCACTGATGTGCAAACTGTTAAATATAATTTTAAGGCTAAGGAAAGTGTTGGAAGAGATTCCATAAAATCCCATTTAACTATTAAATTTAATATTTCTAGGGCTGTCCACTCATTAACTTCTCTCAGGCTGATATTAGCAGCTTTTAAGTGTCGTCTTAGTCGTGGAATTTCGATTTGCAGTTCGGGGCCCGATATTTCGTCGTAGACATTTGCAAATTTTTCTATGCATTTAGTTAATTCCTCTTCAGTCGCAGATATGATTGTCTTAGCATTAACTATCTCAAACATCTCTGTCACTTCTTTGACAGCCGATATTCGAATATTGAGTTCTGAATAAAAGCGGTCAATGCATTGAAACATCGCTCTCTTAGTTTCTTCTTCTAAATTAAGTCCAGCATCTCTTGACTTTTCTTCCTCACCGGCCATTCGTTTTTTAAATCGCCGCACCGTGGAGTATTTGTGTCAAAATCCTGGCCAAAAATATGTTTCATGTGTTTTAACGTTAAAATCATTACTGTTGACTTTTGACTTACTTTTTAGTATTATGTACTTCTTAAATTATATGAAAAAGCGTGTTGTCGCCAAATTTGGCGATATATCACCAAACGACACGAAGTTGGTTTCTATCAAATGTCTTGTCCGGGGAGTGTCCCTTACTGGGAAGTACTGCTATTGTATAATACCACTTATAAATGTAATACCACGCGGCTGTCGATCTAACGGTCTGGAGTTTTGGGCGATTTTCTCCAGATGTCACGTGAATACGCATTAAAACCCCTTAAAAAGCCCTCCGCCCAAGACAACCTTCCCGTTAGGCAAATAGCCGTGTACCTGTGCCTTAACCAACAATAAAAATATATAAATGTAATACTTTAATAATACTTATAAATATAATACTACTTATCTATAAATCAATTTTTATCATAAAAATTTCTCAGATTTTTTACTTATCTAAATGTAGTTACTATAGGAATCCTAGTTTTCTAATGTCTTCTGAGGATTAACTTTTTCATTCTGATTCTTTTGAACTCTGATATTCGTCTTCACTCAGAATCACTTTTTTTTTTTTTTTTTTTTTTTTTTTGAGAGAGAGAGGGGGGGGACCACCATCGGACCCCTCTGGCAGAGAAGTTGTAGGGTCTCACTGTAGTAAGGCTTGCTCTTTTTCGTTGGCCTTTGTCTAGAGCAGCTAAAAGGACACTGCTTATAAGAAGCCTACTTGAAACCCATAAAATCTCATTCCAAGCTGGAGGAGAAAGTAATTTATTTGAAGCCAGCCCTTCAAAATGACTTAAAGAGCTAGCACGTGTTTCTGTTTACACACTCACACTCCAATGACCCGAAGTCACAGTTGCCAACCTTTGAGATCCAAAAATGGGGAGCTTTTGCTTTGGACACAATTTACGACATAAATGGAAAACTAAGCTGTAAATAGATGGGACTATTTACAGGACTAAGAAAGGGCAATTTTGGAATATGTAGAAATTTTCTTCTTATAGCCAATTTACATCAGAAAAATAAGAAATTACATACTGAATTTAAAATACCGATGTTAAATCTTAACTGAAATGAAATTTTATATACCTTTATCCAAACACCTGCACATAATTTATAGTTTATGAGAAATACAAGCGCGTATGTTTGTATCCCTTTTGCGATCACCCGTCGAAAAATTATCGAAAAAATAAAAATGACGCTATATAAATATTTTTTTTTTATAAAAATGGTGCATGTTGGGTGAACATTTTTTTCTTAGAATAGACACTTAATACTGTAATCATTACGATTATAGTTGAAATTAGGCGCGACACCCCTTCAAAAAGCTTTTTGAAATGTGGATCTTTGAAAAAAAATTAGAAAAAAAAAAGTTTACAATTTTTTTAAATAAAGTCATATTATTTTTTCAAGCTAATAGATACATATAATTAAACTACATATATTTTACTACAATTATACTCAGTATCAAATCAGTAAATTAATTTAAAGAGCCCGTAAAAAATGCAAGACGAAGTAATAGGAAACGCTGAAATCTCTTGCCGTAAATGAAGAAACTTGCTTTTAAACCGAGTGTTGCATCTTTTGGATATGAATTATGGTCGAAAAACATGCATTACATGATGCATCAGTTACTAGGCTGTCCAAAAACATATATATTACTGTTTTTAAACAAATTTAAAATTTTCGACTTTTGGCCAGGATTTTGATACGAATACTCCACTATGCGACGGGCACCCCCAGTTTAGTCAAGCGCCTCATTCGCACCCCTTGTCCAAGATCCCCCCCCCCCAAACAGCAAGAGAAAGTGTTCATAGTTAGCCCCTGGTTAAAAGCGAAACATACAGATGAAATGGCTACACATAAGTTGAGAACAACCTGCCGTATTCTTGTTTTATGGGGGAAATATGGAAAATTTTTAAACTGGAAAAAAAAGTTGAGATGAAGGAACACATTTTATTTCTACAGGTACACCAGAATATGTTTCTTTCATATATTTGTTCTTAATTTTTCTCTCGGATATTTTTTACATCACCAAATCAGGTCTTTTTTCAAATTAATTAAAAAATAAATAAATAAACCAGCATTTTTTTTTGGTGTCCCCCCCCCTCTGTTGGTGTCACCCGGTGCGGCCCGCACCCCCCACGCGACGCCACTGGACCACGGATTGTGTGACGAGACTTGAGCCATTTCTCGTCTCGCATCCATCCCTACCTACTGTCCATCTTGTGAAATAAGATTTATAACATTTATGATATGGTGATGTCCTAATTCAGGTATCCCAGTTCAGGCGGTTGGCTGAAATTATCCTGTTTCAGGCGGTATGGGATAAAGGGTATGCCTGTTTGAGGTGGTGATTTTATATTTGGCCATACAAACTAGTTTAGCTTAAAAATAAATTTTCTAGGTTCTTAGCCACGTTTACCTAATACTTTCTCCTTTTTTTTTTCGAAGGATGTGTTGGTTTACTACATTTCTATGAACCACCATAGTGAGGTGGCCTATTTTAGTTTCCCAAAAATTTGGCAGAGAATTCAATGAACTCTCCTTGTCAGTTTTGCAAATTTGCTGCAAAATTATTGATAGTAAATGAGCCTGATGCAAAAAAAAAAAATTCTTAAATTTCATTTGATAACAGTTTTTTGAGATACTCATGAATATTGATTTTTCCACTAGTGTATTCATCCAAATTCAATTCTTATAGTTATCATCAATATCACAGCAACACTTTAATCTTTTCTGTGGTGGAATATTAAGCTCTGCTTTGGCTATTTGCCCATCACAATAAGCAGTATCTCCTGTTAAGCATGGATTGACTTTGAATATGTTTGGGATTTTTCTCAAAAGTTTTATTTGTTTCACAATGCCAGCTTTCCAGAGCATTTGTTTTTCTGTGCCGCTCTCTATAACTGTTCTGCATTAGGTCAGTTGCTGGATTTTCAAGTCATCGTTCAATCATATAATAGAAAAAATTGTCTACAGCATCTGTAGTTGGTGCATTTCCATAATGCTAACCACGCATTATCCAAAGAATCCGGTAGGATGTGAGCTGGAACAGAATACTTTCTGTTAAGATTTTATATCCTTGTTGTCCTTGTATTCGGTGATTAGGCCTAGATTTTATACCTTCCTAAGTAAATTCTAATAATAATAAAATGACATTTTACTGCAGTGTTGATTACAGCCAACTCATAATCAGTACTAAATATTTTTGTCAGCCACAAAGGCATTTTGTCGTTCAAGAGAGAAAATAATTTTGCATAAGTATTTTGGCTTTTTTTCAGTGAAAAATGCATATATAGGCAAGGTACAATCTTCGTTTTTTCTGTTCCTCAGAAATGAGGTGCTGCCAAAATATCAACATGAAGGCTATAAACTTGAGCAAGTTGTCTTGGGCAGCATTTAAACTTAAACGTGCCACCACTGAAAACTTCAGTAGCATCTTCAAGGCATTTCAAACCTTTTTTGGAACCAAATATAATAATTATGTTGCCTCTATCAAAAGAATTATAAGCTTATAAAAAAACCACCAGTGTATACTCTCTCAGAATCACATCCCTTCTGTTAGCAGTGATGATTCTCCCAAAACCTAGTTGCATTTTTTGTACATACTTGATTTAATCAAGGATAGATTTGGAATTTTTACCATTAAGTCTGACCCTCCGGTCTTATTGGTGACAGGTGTACACACTTGTAAGCCAGCTATAGTAATCTAAAAGGGCACCCCATGAAACGAGAATAACCAACAACCCAAAAATAATAAAGTTTGCAAAATAACACCATAAAGGTTACTTGAATGGCCATACAGTTGTTTTGATCAAAACTTTTTTATTTTCTTCAGTGACATTCACCTAAGAACAACAAGTACCCCGTCAGGACAACAGTTCCCCATTCCTGACTTCATATGAATCTCACTGAAGAAAATCAAAAAGTTTTTGATTGAAACAGCTGTATGGCCATTCAAGTAACTTTTATGGTGTTATTTTACAAGTTTTTTATTATTTTACGTTTTATACACTAGTTATTTTGAGTGTTTTTGTTAACCAACAACCCTTTTCACCCTCAACGCCTGTAATGAGACAATTTTCCATTACTGCCTCAAACACTACTAAACCAATGAAATACTCATACTGGAAGAAAAAGAAAGTTTTAAAAATGCATGTGTTAAATGAAATATTTAAAATAAATCAATAAAAATCATTTTATATCTAAGTGAAATAAAATATTTAAATATGCAGTTTAAGTAAAATCAATTAAAATATACCTAAAAGTCTGTGTTTTGACCTCACATAGGGCCATCATAAGTTGACTAGCTTCATCTCTACTTTCAGCGGTCTGTTTAGGAGAAATTTGGGTCCACTAACGGACCTTTCATAAAATATTTTATCTTAACATATTTTGTGAAAGGTCCGTTTTTATCTTAAATGCGGACTCTTCACAATATTTTCTATTTCGAAAACAGACCTTTCACAAAATTCTTCCATTGGTAAATGGCCCGTGCATAAATCTGATTGTCAATTTGGAAACAGATTTCAGTTAAGTTGTCACACACATTACAAGTTTTTTAAAATTAATAATTATAAAATGTTTAAAATTATGATGTCAGGTATGTAATTCTTTTATTTAAAAATATAAAATAAGATAATATTAACTGATACTTAATTTTTAATGCTGAGCTAAGGAAAAAGAACTTAATAAGTAAAAAAAAAAAAAAAAGGGTGTACAAATGTCACACAGGTTACGGTGGAATCGCCCTTCATATTAACTAGATGGTTCTTGAAAAAATCTCTATTATTTGTAAATTTCAATTATTCGATGTTGGTTCTCTTCCAATTACATCGGATAATCAAGGTTCTACTTTATATGTATTATTGATATAAATCAGTACACATGAATAAATTTGATGTGTTTATTTATAAAAATCTGTATGTGTTTGTTTATACATATGTATGTCTTTTTAAAGGACCTTATATAAAATGCCTAACTTTAATTCAAAGCTAAATTTAAATTTGTAAATTTCTATATTTATCACTAATTCACATACAATGGACGCTATTTTTATAAATTCACAAAAACAGGACCATGCTAGAAAAATCTGGTTGAACACTAATTTGAGATTCACAAAATTATGAGTAAATTTTTCACAATTTCACTAAAACAGGACTGAAAAGTCTAGACAGACCCCTGACTTTGCTGAAAACAAGGAAGGTACTCCACCAGTCATCCAGAATTGCCCATATCTTGTTATTTATAGCATTATCAATTGAAAAAATTTTTGTTTCGTTTTTCTTTGTTATGTACAGAAAATAATTGAGTCTGTTTGTTTCACTTACTTTGATAAAATTTCTATTCACATTCTCATTTTGTATTTGTGTCATGTTTTGCAGTTGTCCGACATTCAGAAAGAAATTGTTGGCGTTAAAGAGTGGGAAAGGAAAAGGAAATCACTAAGCCAACCTGCATCACCACGCTCAGCTGAAAATACTACAGATAGGACTGTCAGCATTCCGACCAAGGATATGGAGTTAGATAAAAACAAAGCGAAAGAGACGACAGAAATAGTATGTTTTTTTTTCTTTATAGAAAAATACATGTAATGCATATTCTACAGCTTATGAAATATTGTAACAATAGATTAAAGCTGTTGTGAAGTAATAGTATTTAAATATATGTAAAATTATGTAGCTTTTTGGGACACATTTTGTATTTAAATATATGTAAAATTATGTAGCTTTTTGGACACATTTTCCGGGCAATTTTCAATAAAGGGGGTGAGAGATGAAATGACATAGTCCATAATTTATATTTACAGTTTCAGGTTTTATTGACACACTCTCATTTTCTTCTCCATTTCTGTAAAACATTGAAATTTGAGTGCAAAATCTTCTAATTAAAGCACTTAGATATAAAAAATCAAACATACTTGGTTTTCAATTTTGGTGATCTGGAAAAGACTTATTCCAAATTTCAAATATTTTGAACAAGATTAAAAACTTGTAAACAGATCCCAAAAGAAAACATATATTTTATGTTTTCTCAGTGCTCAAAAAAAGCTGTTTGCTAGGCTTCAAAGTTTTAAAAAATCGGTATTTTGTCTGAACTCTTTTTAGAATAGGCTGATTTTCAGAATAGCAGGACTCTACTGTAGTTATGAAAATCATAATTTTGTGTATTTTTAAGGTAAGAATAATACTTTAGTTATAGTATGTGTAAAAGTTTAATACATTCAGCAGTTAAGAAATGAACTTGATGGTGTAAAATATTAATAATTACAGAGCTACCAATGTTAAGGGAATTTTATTTTCACAGAAAAAAGTCAAAGGAAAATGCGGGGGAATACTGTAAATTTTAACTCAAAACCTCCAAAATCTCAAATGGGTCCCGGAAATTTACTCGTGTTCACATTTAAATAATTTTCCACTTGTCATAAGTCTGAAATTCTGTCTGTATTATATATATATATATATATATATATATATATATATATATATATATATATATATATATATATATATATAATTTTTTAATTGACTCTTTCTTCTTTTATAGCCACCTGCATCAAAAATTAAGAATTCGGGGTCAAATTTTAGTAACTCAGCTCCAAGTTATGAAACACTATCAGGTGTAACATCAAAAGAGTCATCTACACCGAAAATCAAAAACCCTGATGCTGGGACAAGCAGTGGATTTTCAGCTGAAACAAGCATTCTGACCAAGAATATGGAGATATTTAAAAAGAAAGCGAAACAAAAGATGGAAATAGTATGTTTTTTTCCTTCTTTGGCGATTGTTGAAGACATTGTTTTTCATAATGTGACTTGTTTATGTAGTAAATTATATTTTTATTCATAGCAGTAAGCATGTTGTCTTCATACGCATGAAGTTGGGGTCTTAAAATATAATTTTTTTTTTTTTTTTTTTTTTGAGACGGGCATTCAGCTAATTTCTTAAAAATTAGTCTCAAAAATTTTAGTGTTCTACCACGCTAATTTCTAGTTCCTTCTGACTTAAAAATTTTGTTATTTTATAAATTTTCTGACTTAAAAATTCTATGTATACAAATTTTTACCTGAATTTTTATAAAAGGTACCGTTTTTCATTTGTTTTAATGTGTAATACAGTTTATAGAGAGAGATTTTTCCTGAATTTTTTTTGAGTCTCTGGAGTTATTAGTTTATTTTAATTTTTGTATTTAGAGCATGAAGCAGATTTTGTTTCTTTGATATACACCATGAAACAGAATGCATGGTTTTTCTAAATGTCAATAAATTAAGATTATTTATCTGCTCGGCCACAATTAATCCGAATTATAAACACTCTACTGTATGTCATAAGAATAAGTCAGATTTGCTTCAGAAATTAAGTAGCAACCTCTGATAATGCAACTATAAATAACTTACTTAAGAATGTAATGATTAAGTAACTTAATGTTCATTAAAATTAACTTTTTGTATTTATTTTCTAGGAAAAAAAATTACAAGAAAAAAAGAGACAACAAGAAGAGGCTGTGAGAGAACAAGTACGAAGAGAACAGGAAAAAGCAAGGTGATATTTTGTTGCCCCATTCTATCTTTCCTCTATCCCCTAATTTTTCACAAATTTCTTAAGCTAATTGTCTAGTAAAGCAGTAAAAGATGCAAAAATGATTTAAGGGAGGGACGAGAAATAAGACAAAGCAAAAAATTTGAAACAAACGGTGGTTTTATAGGCAATTATAAAGCTCAGTGGTTTATCAAAGTGCTCCCACCCCCCTCAAAAAAAAGTTTTTTTTGTGTGTGTGTGTGGGGGGGGGGGACTACTGAAGCTCCAAAGCCAAAAATACATGACTGACACGTAGCAGAATTCAGTTAGAATTTATACAAACATTGAGCATCCAATCCAATAAATTTTTCTGTGAGTGCTTAGTGCTTTGTTTCCAAGCACTCTTAAGGATGAAATCAAGATGGAATGCATATCGTATTGTCTAAGCAAAAGATTTTTTTTTAAAGTTATGATTTCTTATTTCATCCATTATTGATTTTATTCATGTCAGATAATTTCATTAGTTAATATTCATTAGTTATAATTTCATTAGTCTCATAAGTTATTCCTTTTTGAAGAAAATTGTTTGATATTTTTTCTGAATATTTAATAGATTTTCTCTATAAAAGTAACTAAAACTATTCCTCGAAAATTTCTGGGTGCTCTGCACCCACATGATTCTTTCGGTGTGTGCTTCAGCCCCATAGTAGACACATAGTTGGTATTCCTTCTTTCCTCAGTTCTTGTTTGTATTTGTAGCTTCCTTTAGTTGTATTATTAATATTCTTAAAGCTGCCTTAATAATTGTCTTCCAGAGAGGAGCAAGCCAAGAAAGTGTCTGATGAGCATAAAAGGAAACTGACAATAGCACAATTAAAACGTGAAGAACAAGAAAAAAGGAGGCAACTAGTGGTAAGTTTAATTATTTTTTGAACTGACTAATGATTTCTGTATGATGTGTTATACAGAGTACTTTTCCCACAGTTATTTCAAGTATTTTTCATATTTTTAGCAAAGTTTTCACTTCAGCTTAATAATTAGAGGAATTTTTTCTTATATAGCGTAGGCTTTTTATCCTACCTTATTTTTAACTTTTTTTTTTTTCAATTTACATTGACCATGTACCTCTAATAGATAAAGAATTAAATAGTGTTTCCACCTTTTTGGGACACCCTGTATAGAAAGGCAGTCTATAAATAATGTTACTCTTTTGTGCAATATTTTTTACCTTCCACTCTTGTTATAAAATAGAACACTTTCCATACCCCCATTCTCATTGCCATATATCACTCCATACCTGCCAACTTGGGAAAATTAAAATCCGAACCTGCCCTATCCAATGAAGCTTTATTTTTTTTTTCTTTATTGGTTTCCTAGAGAGAGGAGGGGTAGGGGAGGTAAAAAATCACATTTAAATTCAAAATAGGAATCAATTTTTACTCTTACAGTATTGGACATTTAAATAAACGAGTGTCATAGGGAAAATATATATTCTCTGGACAGATGGAAAAAGATCGCATAAAAAAAAATTTGAGAACTTCAAAAACCGCCAAACAAACTATCAGTTTTAATTGAGTTATTGAACAACTTTTCTTTCAAATGAAGAATTTTTGTTACTGCTGTAACCTCAATTCCAATAGTGAATACATTTTACAAAAGGAAAAGAATACTTTCACAATTTCACTAGTCCCCTCTTTCCAAGCTTGGCATGAATTATGGATGGGCCCAATCTCTCTCTCTACTTAATAAATTAAGCGAGGCTCTTTCTGGAAAGATCCGTTAGTTTTCGATGAACCATTGACGGAAAATTCACTATTATACCAAAGTAATTATTAACAGATAGTTGAAGATAACATTTCTAAACCATACTGCTGTGTGATTTGAATTCTTATTCTTACCCAAAGTTTGTCCCATTTTTCAAATTCATGCTGTATGTGCACACTTCTGTATTTATTTATTTATTTTCCTTCTATTTTTAGCAAAGAAATGCTATTGACATGAATAGACCAAGAGAGATCTGTCATTTCTTTGAAGCAATTATGGACAGCGAAGAAAAGTTGGAAGGTTTTTTAGAAGGGCCAATAATAACATTTTAATCATTAAATGTTATTCTGTATTTAATGACATGTCACAAGCTTCCATCTTCGGGCACGGCTGTCAATCTAACGGTCTGGAGTTTTGGTCGGTTTCCTCCAGATGTAACGTAAATACGCGTTAGAACCCCTTAAAAAGTCCTACCGACCTAGGCAACCTCCCCCTTTCCATATATATTTTTACATTTTAATCATTAAATGTTCTGTTATTTAATACCGACCAAGGCAACCTCCCCCTTTCTATTTCTGATATCTTCACTTTTATTGATAATGTAATCAATGGATATAGAATGTATCTTAAATAAATTAACTGTATCAGCTATTATTATTTGTTGTGAAATATTGTTCAATGTTTTTACCATAAAATTCTTTTTATGTATGTAATGTATAAACTTTCAACTCATTCTGTGAAAGATGTAAAAACGCATGTGAATTGGGGAAATTAAAAATAAATATCTTTACTGTATGTCTTGTATGATTTTTATTTCTTTGTTTTCTTCATATTGTTATCGTGTTTGTTCTGCTCCTGACAACTTACGTAATTTTTTAATATTCCTACTTTATTTTAAAAACAGCTTTTAAAAAATGATTAGTTCTCAACTATTAAGTTGCTATAGTATGATTTAATAAAAAGTCTTTAAAAACTGCTACCACAAATACACTGTGAAAATAGTTGCTTTAGTACACTGGCGTACCCAGAAATTCATTTTGGGGGGGGGGTGCATATCACCATTAACATGAAAGAATTAATATGTCAATTGGTGAAATCTAAAGAATATGCTATTATGGGCGAGCATATAGGGGTAGATATAAGGGTTCGACTCCTCACACCATTTTATAGCTTACTGTAATCTTTAAAATTGATTATTAAGTTTTCAAGTGTTTGAAAACTCAAGATGAGCTCCTGAAAATATACATGGACGGCCCAAATTACCGCCCATGTATAAGTTTATTGTTTTTCCCATTTAAAACCTCTTCAAGAATGAATATATTTTTATCAAGTTATTAAAGGTTACAAAATTGAAGATAATGGGAAAAAGTAGTAAAGATACCATAAGAACAAAAATTCATATTTACCAAAATTGGCAGAATCTAACATCGTTGAAAATTCGATAAGTCATTGAATAAACAGCCAAAATTTATTATAAAATGAAAAATTTCATACATATTATTTTCTACAAGGTTATATTTATTCTCCCTGTTTGTTTTTGCAAAATATTTAAGACTTTATTTACAAATATATTTTCTATGCATGCATAACAGAGACCATTTAAATGCATTTCAAATTTACTGTTTCTTAAGTAGTTTTTAAAATATTTCATAATTGAAAAAGATCCTTCAGTAATACATGTTGTCACAGGCAAAGTGACTAGTTTTTAAAAGTTTATGGATATTCGGGAAAATATCAACGTTGCATAATTGTAAAGTTTCTGTAGCAGTTAATCTAATATGGTGTGCCAGTATTTTTTTTTTCTCTACAGCTGGTATTCTATAATCATTAGCATTCGTAGCATTTCTAATTTGTTTTCATGCGTTGGATTGAGGTTATTTCCAGCGAAATTAAAATATTTATTTATCTCCGAATTTCTTTGTGTTTTCTGAGCTTTTCTTTAAGATGTAAAATTACAGCATTCAAATATTTATTACTGTTACTTGAAATTGTTATTTAATGTACACTTTTCTGCTTCAGATTGATGTTTGGAATTTTTTTTCACCAGATTTAAGAAAACTTAAAAGCGACTACTGATTTCTTCTACTAATTCTCGGATTAAAAAAAAATTGAAACGAATTTAAAGTTATAAAATTATAAACTTAGCAATTCGAGCAAAAGAAAATGGATTGAATGAGATTTCCTGACTGCTTTCCGCCGTTCATGAATAAGAAATCAGAGATTATCGCTAACTGTTCGGAGAGGGGGGAGGGGGACATCTTCCATAGAAGTAATATGATATTCTATAGATATTCTATAGGGGTGCACCCTCCCCTTCTCTCTCCTCCTGCAAACTCTGACCAATGGCCTCGGCCTCATGAGCACAAAGGCACATTTTTAGAGTCATCAAAGACTTTCTATTATTTTTTCAAGAATTCACTTAGCTGGAATCATGCTTTCCTTTCAAGATGAATTTTTTTTTTTTAAATAATCGGTTTTTTCTCCCACCTGAAATATTTCAATTTTGAGAAATCCTGGGGGGTGCATATGTCCCTTTGCACCCCTTCTGGGTACGAATCTGCTTTAGTAGCCTAAAAAGTCTCCTCTAGTGATAATTTAGTTGCCCACTTCATTTGAGTAGTTGTAATTTCCCCCATTACTTTAACATATCATGACTTAAAATAACGACATAAAACCTCAATATAACAATACTTAAGGGACAAGGACATATTTAAGGCCCAAAATTATGATTTTTGTTACTAAAATGATAATCTTTTTGTGGAAAATTCTGCCTTTATTAACATTCTCAGAAAAGTTTTTCTGGCTACTCCCCTGTTAAGGGATCGAATAAAATTATCCTAGAGGGATGTATCATTACACCGAGGAGACATTATAGTGTATGGAAATTCTGTGGGACTGCAAAATTTTATTATTATAGAGGGATTTATCATTGTGTGTTGAATATTATTACAGTAAGGTTTTACTGTATATAGAAAAAATAATGTATAAGGGGAGTTTTAAATGACAAGACTTAAAAATAGTTATAAAGATGAAACACATTTAAAATGCAAAATAATGTTTTATAAATTGAAAATAATTAAAGTAAACCATAAAGTATAGTTAAATACTTCAAAAGTTCTTTTTATGATGGAACAAGATCAGAAGTCTACTGAAAATGACAATTATGTCACTGTTTCTCCACAAAACACAGGTTTTCATACAGTTGGGCAATGTCCTACTGTAAAATAATTAAAAACTTTCTAAAATAACACCAATATTTTTAGTGCTTTTTTCAGGGTGGCCATTAAACATCCAGGATTCGTCCAATTCTCGTCCATTTTACGTCAATATGGCACTATAGGACGCCCATATGACGTCTTATAGACATGCATATGGACGTAATAATGGACGTGTTTGTCTATTTATAGACCTTTTACTGTCGAATCCTGGACATCAACAAAAACTATTTAATAATTTTTAGCTAATTTTATGTAATGATTAATTTAAATATATCGTTACATTTTAATAACGAATTTTGTAAAAATATTTCTATCCATTTTTTTAAAGCCAACCGTTAAGTACTCTCCCCGGTTCAGATTCGAACCCTTAGTCGGGGACTTCATAGTAGAGTGTGCTAGCCACTATACGCAGCGGGACTTGCTCTGCTGCGTCGAAATGTTGAAGTAAAGATTTTTTAGTTTCGGACTGGGAACTTGGGGGGGAAAAAAATATGCAGCTATTCCTTTTTGGATGTTGAGTCGCTAGAGAATTTTCTTTTTTTTTTTGTATGAGGATATGAGTTTCTTTTACACAATACCGCTTTTATAGGAAATAATAATACATAAAAAGTATTTTAAATTTCAAAAGTTCCCCGACAAAGAAAAAAAAAAGAAAAAAAAAACCTCTAGAATTTAAAATGTTTTTAAACTTTCTTGGGGTAAAATTTAATATCAATAAAAACATAAAGTATAATAAATTCATGCGTCGTAAGTATAGTATTGGGTAAAATGAAAATCAATGACAAAAAAGTAACTTTTCCCTATTTTGTCCATTTCTGGACTTATACACACATCCATTTTATGTCGTATCACTGACATAGTGTGGATCATCTGGAATACGTCCATAAACGGACTTATTCTGGATATTCTAATTCTAGTTTTGGTCTATTCATCGATATATTCTGGATTTTCCGGATTATGTCCGTAAATAGATGTCTTATGGATGTCTATGTATAGATATGGATGTATTATGGATGAGTTGGATCAGAAATAGACATAAAATGGACAAGTGTGTTATCTGGGAAGTAGAGATCGCCCTTTAACAGAATTTGTAAAAATAATAATAATAATAATAACACTTCCCTTCACACTTTACAGGCTTAGGACTGTCAATATATTTCTTAGTACATTGGCGAGTTTAAAAAGGTTATTTTTACTATCATTATATTATTGCATTCACAAAAAAATATTTTAAGTTACATTTTAAAAAGAGTACAGCCACTAAAAAAAATGATAGATAATTTTCCTAGCTTTCTAACTAACTGATTATTTTTTGAAAAAACACAAACTTAAAAAGAAATATGAGAAGTTTTTATTATAGATGACACTGTGGCGTGCAGCCCATGTAAGCATTGATTGCCTAACTATAATTTATATTTTAAAATAAGCATTTATTCTATACAATATTGTAAAATTTAAATATATATATCTATATATAGGGGAACACAATCACTTGACAAAAGTAAGCTAAATCTAGATATGCAAGCTGTAACGAACAACTATGATAAAATGTTTTTAGTCGCCAAAAGACTTCTGTTAAAAACCGAAGTATGGGGAAAAAAAAAAAAAAAAAAACCGATCCCGATTTGCTTTCACGAATTCTCTTAACGTTGGTAAAAAATATTTTAACTGTTAAAACTAAGCTAACGCTCCCATAGAATCCATAACAATTGTGATAAAAAGTGTTTTTTTTTTCTAGCCAAAAGAATTTGTCAAGTGCACCAAAGAAGCAATGTTCCGACATGCTTTTGAGATCACAATTGTAGATTTTTTTCCAAAAGGTTACCCAGCAAACACACACAGGTTCTCTGAACGTCTATTAACGTTCAGTAAACGTCTTCTGAACGTTAATAGACGTTCAGAGAACCTGTGTGTGTTTCGGTAGTAAGTTGCTTTATTTTCAGTTTAATATTAAAATACCGTTTACGATCATCAAATACGTGTTTTATAAACTCGTTTATTAAAGTACATCGCCATTTTTTTCCTCTCATGTAAGCACTTTGGCCTCTGCATCTGCTAGTAATACTGCCATCTAGTAGTCATAATATAAACGACTCCTGTGTTTTAGATAATTTGAAGGCAAAACCCTTAGATAACTTAATTTTCAAGAAAAACTAAATGTGTTGCTTGCATATAATTAAATTCCACCGCACGCCGCTCTTATGACATCATGTATTTTTACGAAGAACAATATTTTAAATCTGATACTTACATAAGAAATTTGACTTACCCTCGAATATTTTTTGAGGGGGTGCACACCCTCTCCACAAAGTATTTGAGTAAAAGCAAAAATTTCCCATTTAAGCTCTGTGAATAATTAATTAATTTTTGAAAAAAACCACTACCCGACAGAAAAATGAAAAGTTATAATTATATATAACCTAACTGATATTTAATGATAAATAATCTTTGAGATTCGAAATCAACGTAGGAAGTTTGATTTTTACTCGAATACTTTTTTGAAAGGATGTACACCCTCTCTAAAAAGTATTCGAGTGAAAGTGAAGCTTTCAAAAACTAATTAATTTCCAGAAACCTATTAATCATTGAGAAAACTAAAATAGAAAATTTCACTTATGCTCGATTACATTTTTGAGAGGGTGTACAAACAAATAATAGAATGAAATCAGGTTTTAAAAAATCAAAAAGTGTTGATTGCTTCATTTTTGCGACTTTATCGTAATTTTCTCTTCCAGATTTTCTAAAATGTTAAATTTGGCGCTTCTCCATTCTTCAGGGGTACTTTCATCATCGTTGATTTCTAGTTTTTTAAAACCCACAACTCGATAGAAATATGAAAATTATAGTTATTTATAAAGCTGTTTCACCGACGTCATTATGACTACGTCACACCTTAGCAACCAACTTTTTTTGGTCAAACATTCGTTCATTTGAGAATGGTCATTGGCTGAAAACGTGGCTTTGTATTCCCAAATATCCGAGTCGACCTAAAAAAAATTTCAGTGGCGTCACGTGAAAATACTCTATAACCTAATTCGTGTTTTATAGTAAATAATTTTTAATATTCGAAACCAACGTAGGAAGTTTGAATAATACTCGAATACGTTTTTAAGCGGGTGTATGCTTTCATATGTAGGATCACAAAGTTTTTCTCCAGAGTTCTGACTCTGCCGTTATGTCAAAAGTCCAATTAGAATAGTTAACTCTTAAAAGCCTGAATTTTAAACACGTTTACTGCTGATCATGCAATAGCAACGAGTGTAGGCTAAATTTCCTACATAAGTTTTCTAAATACCGTAAAATACGGCAAAAGCGTACCTCCCTCTAATAAACGTGTCTCCACCCCCCCCCCTCTGCTTTTCTCGCGCATTTAGTTTGCTCTTAAAATACCGAATAAACGACCCCTTAAGATGGATACATAATGGCCTTGCAGTACGGTCCTGGGTTCGATTCCCACTCATACCTTCTTTGTAAAAATTGCCTTTCTCTGTATTAGTAAAAACTTCTATTGTGAAATAACAGATGACACCAATGAAATCACGTAATGCCATCGTATGCCAACGAAGTGTGACGTCAGAACTATCCTCTTTGCTTTGGTTCGCTGAGTGACATTATCGCGGGGTCTTAGCTGAACGGAACGGACACTATGAATCCAGCTTCACTTGAAGATAGTGGGGCCGCTTGAATGGTATATTTTTCAGATTTTTACCGTTTATCCGCCCCCATGGATCGTAATTTCACTTGAAGATTGGGAGGGGGGAGCTTTTCCCATATTTTACGGTAATTAATTAATTTTTCTAAAAACAAATTGAAAGAAATATGCGGAATCTTTATTATTATCGACATTAATCATTTGTTATTAAAACTATAAAACTACATCAGAAATTTGCATTACATTTATGTAATTTGCTCTGTGATTTCCAAATAGCAAAGAATTACTGATAATGGTTTCGCCTTCCTTGTTCTTTAGATCAGGGCTGGAATACAGACTCTCTAATCAGAGCCTGATTATCGCACGGGCATGGGGGGCAACAGTCCGGGGCCCCGGAAAAATAAGGGTCCCCAAATCTCCCGATTTATTGTTATCATGATTTATTACATATTCGTACATGCTGCAATGATAAATTTTTTGCAACTAAATTTCCTTTGTAATATTTATAGAATAATTTTTTAACAATAAATGGACTTAAAGATTTATTTTCTGTTCTAATTCAATGGTCTTTAAGACACACGGATCAATAAAGAAGAAGTTAGGAGTTTTTGAAAACGTACACCCTCCAAAAAAAGTACTCGAGCAAGAGAGAAATTTCTTATTTTAGATTTGCGAATAATAATTGAGTTTTTGAAAAACGCACAACTTGATAGAAATATAGAAAGTCATATTTATACATAGCCTAATTCATATTCTTTGATAAATAATTTTTAATATACGAAACCAACATAGGAAATTTCTCTCTTGTTCGAATACTTTTTGTGGAGAGTGTATGGTATGGCCATATATATGCTTATCACAAAATATCCATTAGTTAACGTTAGTATTTCGTGATGAAGGAAAGAAAATTCCAAACTTTTTCGTGCACCCAGAAATTTTTTTGGAGTGAGAAATTTTGCTCTCATGCCTCGTAATTGCCATTCCTGGAATTTGCGCACCCATGCGCTAATAATACAAACGGACTAAAAAAATATTAAAACCACTTTTAAATACATAGTCTTGTTCTAAATAAGTATAAATAAATAGGTAATTTTTAATTCAATTTTAGTATTCTTTAAAAATGTTTTATTTTTATGTCGGGAAAATGCAACAGCAAACAAAAATAAGTTAACCCATTCGTGCCTGGATATTTTTGCGGCTTTCTTCGATTTTTGCTAACACCATTAGTAATTGATAAATTTCTGATGTCAACCTTTTGAACAAGGGATGATTTCATTTAAAATCATTATGTATAAAAATTGAAATGTCAACATCCTACTTGGCCATATTAAAATATTTTGTGGAATTGAAGTTCAATACTCGCGAATAAAGGCTAGGAAAAATAAATAACGTTTTCGACTACTAGCGAAAATGCCGTCCCAAAAAAAGGGACGCTAGGCATAAATGGGTTAAAATGCTTGTGATAGTATAGGGTCCCCCAAAATAACCTCTTGCTCCGGAGCCCCGACCACCTATGATCAGGCTCTGTCTCTAAAGACGGTCAATAAACCAATTTCATTGATCCCAGTTTTTAAACCAATTATAAAACTGGAATCGGTCAATAAACTGGTTTATTGACCGTCATTAGAGAGTCTGCATCCCAGACCAGTTTAGATCAAGGCATGTTCACAATGCCTGGTTCGAGTTACTCGAATTCCCTATGCTGGAACGCCAATAGAGGTTCATTTATGACGTTTCTCTAATTCATTCCAATCGGCAACACTCTCATTGAATCACCGGGATCTGATAGTTTAAATAGAAGTGGACGCTGCACTTGAAAATTCCACTGGATTTTAAGCAATGATGGCAGTAGTCTGGTTATTCAAGCTTGTTTTGCTGTACGTTGTGTGCAGAAGTAAGTGCTTCCTTTAAGCTTCCTTTAAAATAGTTCTTGAATGTAAACTAACATTCCATATAAGAGGGAAATTTATAAATCATCACACATTGCATGAGGTCTAGTTACGACTATAATCGTTACAGCTTATTCTCTTCATTTCGTGTAAAATACTTATTTAGACAATAAAAATCTTAACGCTTCAATGAATAAAGCAAAGCCATTGTAATTTTAACAAGCTGCATCATATTGCATTTTCTTGAATACTTTGCATGTTTTTCCAATACTTGAAAGTGTCTTATTCTATTGACACTTAATATAATTGAAAATCCAAACACGGTGTTAAGCTCTTGCGTTAATTTAACAGCATCAAATTTGTCGTTTCGAAGTCCTCCTTATCGTTATTTTTAATTTGAACTGCGTGTAATCCTGTTAAATAATCCGCTCTTGGAAAGCATATAAGTCTTCCCAATTGATAGTTTTCTTAGACACCTTTTTCCCTTAGCAAGTACGAAAACTTTTGGATTCATCCTTTACGTTTCCACGTATCGATTAAGGTAAATATTGGTCTTTACTTCTCTCTTCACTTCATTTAATGAGAACAGCTCCATAACTTTTAAACACTTTTTTTAAGATCAGTAGCGCACCCAGGATTTTCGTTTGGGGGGGGGGGTGTTACAAATACTGTAGAAATCTGTTATGGTGACCTAGTTTAGTTATACCTCTTATAACGTTATAACATTGGAACTTTTCCATACATCACAAGCCCACTATCAATGACTCGTTAGTCATAAATAATTATTAAAGTTTTCTGTGATGCTGTGCCCAAGTTTAACTTAATTTCATACATTAACTGCAAGTATTTATTTAAAAACAAACTTCCCCCCCCCACTTTTAATTAATCCTCCCCTACAAAAAATTGGAAATAATTTGAGGACAATTTTTTAAAAAATATTTTCATTAATGTTAATGTTTAAGCTCTTCCGCATCAAACTCTCCGGCTTTAGGGGAGGGGGGGCTTTAGCCCCCTCCGTGGGTGCACCTAATCCTGTAGAAACATGCAACATTCGTAGAATAGAAGCTTGAATTCGCAGCTTGAATTCGCTTCAGATTTTGCAATGTATTTCTAGTGTCTACTCCCATCATCTTTGAATCCAATTCTGTTGTAACTTGTGCGAAACTTTTAAACTTTGCGAGTAGAAACTTTTGATAAAGCCGAAGTAATTCTGTCTTTCTAGCTAACTCTGCTACTACTAAATGTGCGCACGACCAGTTTCCGTGCAACGATGGAGCCTGTATCGACAAATCCAAGTGGTGTGACACCAGTCTTGACTGTGAAGATGACTCTGACGAACTGTACTGTTATACCAAAACTCCGTTTAGACCAAGTAAGTGCTATAGTATTATTTAAACTATGCTATCTCCTCGAACTCTCGTGAATTGCGGATCGTAAGATTGCAGAGTCTTTTTCTTCATCCTAGTATTTTGCAAATCGTTGTTTTCACGCTAACCGTTTCTCAAAACTACTAGAATTCTCGGACACTTGGTAACGCCGAAAGTCATTTACTTTAAAATCCAGAACTTTGATCTTTTGGAATGCTTGTTCTGGAATTTGTTACGAAAAACCTCTTGTAAATCTTTTCTTAATCTGACACAATATTGTATAGTAGGCTCCAAGGGCAGATTAAAAGGGGGGACGGAGGGGGGTGGTATGTCAATCTTCTAACCCCCCCCCCCCCGACAAACTTCCAATACTCCGCCACTGGAAGGCTCTACCGTAAATGTAACCCTGCAGATCTTTAATTCAATAACTTGCCAATTTGCCTCCCCTTTTTTAGCGGCGTATCAATGCATCGGGGTTCCATTCATATGAGCCGATTTTAATGACTTTTGTTTGAAAGTTTGCTTAGTGAAGATAGTTCTTAGCTATGTAAAATAATTCACAAAGCGTAGGTTTAGCATCTTAAACAGCAAGGAAAAACTATGCAACACCAGAGAAAAGTTAGCTATGCCCATATCACCTTTCTCTAAAGCTGCAATGAAAATCTTGTACAGTTATATTAGAAGCTGTATCAGTCTCGCCCTTACTATTGCTTTTTTAGTGATTAAAATCGAATAAAACCCACCCTTGCGTTTTTTGTTCATTTTTGTATATCTTCACAATAAAAATAAGCGTTAACCTAGCCGTGAACAGAATTGGATGCTTAAAGATTTTCAGGTAGTTTTGAATAGACGATCCCATTCAAATCTTTAAAATGAGACCTATAAATTTGGAGCTTTGTTTTGTTTAGACACTTTATTGCTGCCTAGAAGTAAATTACGTGGGGTCGCATTGAAGTGATAGTTATACCACTGCCTATGTCGATTGGAAATAGTTGTGGCAACGGTACAAAATTAAACTCCTTCCCTTGAATTTTTGAAGTTCCCCCCCCCCTTTCCAAGGAACCAATAATGTAATCTCAAGTTTTCGGTAGCCAGATTTTGAGAAATAAATTCAGTCTCTCTAAATTTACTTCCACGAGTTTTTGCGAGGCACCTCATATGTTCATATGTATGTACGTATTAATGCATGTACTATCCCCTTTGAGTAGCGGAAAGCCAACTTTGACTAAATTTTCCCCGATGTCTGTACGTATGCATGTAACTTGCATATCTCGACAATTAGTCGTAGAATACTGAAATTTTATATTTAGGACTGCATCTAGTTGTGCACATCCCTTTTTGGTTCCAATCGACTGGATAGCTTTACAGGGCCACCAAAAAGATTATCCATACATTACGTTCTACGGGCAGAAATTCGAGTATCATAAAAGTATTGGGTTTCTCCTCTCTCCCGCGTCGCAGGAAGAGGAGAAACCCAATGGAAACGCTTTGCTTTACCTACTCGGTGTGACGTCACAAGCGCCGCGGCTTTCCTCTCTAGGGGGCGTTGGGCAAACTCTAAAACAGTTTGCCGTAGAATGTTGAGATATTTTGCATTTAGATTGTATTTTAATATACAATTGTCAATCTTTTCCGATTTCAATCGACTGGGTAATTTACAGGGTCGCCCAAAAGACTTGCATATAGTAAGATCATGGATACATCAATTCAATCTCTCAATCCCTATTTCATGTATGCCCGTAATCTCTCATCTCAAGCTTGTCGGTTTTTGTCGGATTGTTACCATATTAAGTTCCAAGAATAAATATTTCAAACTCTACTCAAGATGACGATATCTCAAACATTTGGCAAGAAATCTCTAAACCTTAGTATCATTGCTGTATATCTTTCAAACGAAATAAATTTAAAGTGCACCGAAAATATTTAACTGACTTAGAGAGTCGTGGTACCCTCATCAGATTTTAATTCGCATCGGCTTGTACAGGGGTTGGACAAAAATTTGGAAACGCCTTGCGAAATACATGTTAGAAAGACGTAATTCTAGTGAAATATGTAGGTGCCTCTGGCGTTTTTGCCAATTGACGTCACCTATACAGCGTCGTAAATGCGCTGAGCAGTTGAATTGTTGTCGGGGGCAATATTCTGTGAAGTTGTCATTGCATCATGTCAGAGCTAAGACTTCGAACGTGGGTAAATTGTTTGATCTCGTATGGTGGATACTTCCACAAGCAAGGTAGACGAGGTGTTTGATACAGAACCAAAGACGTACCCAGGGGGGTGGTCCAGGGGATCCGGACCCCGTCCGAAATTTCAGTTTTTGTAAGCAAAGTAATAATTAAGTTTTGTTGTATAAAATTCTGCCTTTTTCGCTGTTTGGACCCCCTCCGAAATTTTTGGACCCACCCAGAATTTTTTTTCTGGGTTGTACGTCCCTGTACAGAACCTCTTGCAACACCAGACTCATTCCGCATATTTAAAATAAGGAAAAACATATGTGCTAAATCGCAGCGCGGATGAAAGTGTGTGCCGAGTGATCGGGACAGACTATCATTAAGGATTGTGACCGAAAAATAGGACCACAGCTGCGAAAGTTACTGCTGGAATGAATGTAGTGCTCACAAACCCAGAGTACAAAAACAATAAGAAGGGAGCTCCATAAGCAAGTATTGCTGGCCGAGCTGAAACAAAAAAACATTAATCAGTGATAATGCCCGTAACAGGAAAAAGTGGTGTTTGTCATAAAGCCTGGACTATAGAGCAGTGGAGGAAAGTAATATGGTCGGACGAGTCTGCTTTCACATTGTTTCCCGCTTCTGGCCGAGTTTACGTCTGGAGATAGCCATCCCATGCCTATATTACAGACTGCTTGTTGCCAAGAGTGAAACATGGCGGGGGTTCTGTGATGGTTTGGGCAGCCATACTGTGGCTCTCTGTAGGCCCCATGATAACTCTGTAAGGCCACATTACTGCCAAGACTTGTGTGAACATTTTAGCCGATCAAGTCCATCCCATGGTACAAACTTTGTTCCCCAATGGTGATAGTGTCTTCCAAGACGACAAAGCCCCTGTTCACACAGCTTACATTGTCCAAGACTGGTTTTCTGAGCACGAGGATGAATTGTACCATCTCCCCTGGCCACCACAGTCACCAGACCTCAATATTATTGAGCCTTGTGGTCTACATTGGAAAGTGCGTGGTCGCTATCCGCCGCCAACATCGTTATCTGAACTTGCCATCGTTTTGCAGGAAGAATGGCATCAGATTCCCTTGGCAAGTATACAGAAACTGTATTTATCCATTCCGAGAAGACTGCAAGCTGTTTTGAATGCCAACGGGTTTCCTTCATCATATTGGGCAAAGAAACATGCTTTTTAGGTTTCCATATTTTTGTTAAACCCCTGTATGTGTGCGTGTCTGATTTGCATGTTCATATACATACTTGCGCTCCCCTCACCGGGGAGTGGCGACTCTCGAGAAGTCTACTGCCACCGCTTGTCTTGAAGAGGTGGTGTAAAAGAATCGAATGCTCTGAAGACCTGGAATGGATTTTCTAAATCTGCTAGCCCTCGCCATCTTTACTAACTGCTCTTTTTACAAATGTAGATCCCAATAGATGTAATGAAACTTTCTTCTTGTGCAATGATGGTCCTTGTATACCTCTGGTGGGTCGCTGCGATGGCTACACTTCTTGCCCTGACAACTCGGATGAAGAGAACTGCGGTAAGAATTTTTTTATGCTCCTTCTAAACATTCAGCCTTAAAAATGTGCTGCTAATTCGTTGCCGGAAGATTAAAGTAAAATCGGATTAAATTTTTATGTAGTCTAAAACTTGGTTTTCTCAACTTATGTGTTACGAAAAGTTAAGATTTCGTGTTTTGCAGCTGCATTATTAAATCTATTCGAATTGGCTACTTGCAGGAACGTATACAAACTTTCTGAGATATGAAATGGTGAATAAAACGATTTTTTGCAGATCTTATTAATCGGAGGATATACCTAGCTTTCCGCCTTCATGGCTACTTGTACCCGTTTTGTGTAAAATTCAGATATTTTTAATGACTTCTGCAATACTTAAACTGTCGAAGCTTTTCTAATAACATATAATGCGAAATTGACGCATGCACGTTTGATCAGTCGAACAATGAACTCTAAACATGAGATTGACAGAGCATCCGAATTCCTAGACATCACACCGCATTGACTTAATTATTACAACGCTGCATTAGCGATAAAGGTTTTCTTAAATTCTCGGTAACCTTCTCTTACCAAATCTCGTAAAGACTTGCGTCTTGAAGAATTTTAAGAATCTCGCTGGTAATGAAAGATTTTCAGCTGACAAACGCTCTACCACTAAACTGATCAACTGTATTTAAATATTTTAGGTACAATAAACGCAACTGAGGTCGTCCTTGACTTGTCAAAAACTGAAGCACCACAATTTACTCGGATCTCCGAGAAGGCTAGAAAATTGCGAAGACAACTAGAAACTCCAAATGCTTACGACTTGCCTCAAGAGGACTCGTCAGCTCCTGGAAATCTGTCTGCTGTGGGTTATGAAACTGATCTATCGGAAACTGCTGGGCATTCAGATTCCCAAAACACAAGCCTGGATGCTGCGAAACTGCCTTCAGATATCGATAACTTCGTAAAGGTATTCCCGCCGACAGAAACTCTAGCGATAGTCTCGACAACTGCCAGAAGCGTGGAAATGCAGATTGCCAAAAATGAGACTGAAAATGCAAACCACCTTGAAAAGGCTGTGAAAGAACCGAAAGATGCTTTTCACGAAGAGACTGCGAATTCATCTCGCTCACATCATGATGTATTTCTGAAATACGTTAACAATCGTCACAATGCAGCGAAAAGTAGCAATGTCAGTACTGATGCGAGGCTTGAGATATCGAACACCAATGAAACCGTCGTTCAAAGAGACTCGAGTGCCTCGAAGAACGCTACTAGCAAAGTTAGTCTGAAGCATGGATTTTCCAGACTGAATCTGCGCGAGTACAGAAGAGAAAGATCCAACGCTCAGCAATGGCTTCTGAAAGTGCGTGATGAAGATTACGGATGGGGAGACGAGACGGCTAGAGCTACAGTGGCCTTGTACATGTCGGATAGCGACTGGATCGACAAGCATGTCAATGAGAAGCGTTTGTCGTCCAACAACCTTCATTTAAAACTGTTCACAGCTTTGATTAGGTGAGTAAATTTAGCCTTATTAAAAAAAAAATGTGCAAATTGCTTATGTTATTGAGCTTCCGTAATTGCTTGAATAAGAATGTGTATATATTAGCGAACATGTATAGCGTTTAGAGGGTCAAACTGGAATGTTTAAAAACTAAATTGCTGGAAAATGTCGTTTAGTTTCAAATGTTACGTCTTTGGAAAGGGTTTTTTATTAGTGGTTATGTTATTGGGATAATTATGTTATTGAGGAATTAATGTTATTGAGGTTACGGATAATTTTGAGGTTTAATTCTCTAGTTTTATCGGAATACTGCAAATTAGTCGAAATATATTAGCCAAAAAGATTCTATTTGGCACTAAGCTAATTGATGTTCTTTGACGAGAAGGCAATGTGCATTCTGAACCAAAATTCATGAGGGGGGAGGTACTAGTTTTAAAAAACGTTTATCCAGAAAGTTTGACAGTCGGACATCGGTTCTTATATAACTGTAAAATTTGAGCACTTAAAATGCTCTGAACAGGCTTGCATAAATATCGGATGTTAAAATTGGTCTAAACTACCTATAAACAATTCATAGATTTGGAAATATTACAGGCGACTTCATCTTATATGGAGGGCTGAAACGGTGAAAAAACTAATTTTATAATAAAGCTAATATTGCCAAAATTCGGGGCCCTCTGTAGTTGCAGATTCGGATAAAATTCTGAAAATTGTACTCTTGTAGCTAATAATCGACTTCAAATTTAATGGTTTATTTGCAGACCCTAATCTGCTAAATTTAGAATGAAGTCAAGTAGAATTTTTAAAGCTCTCAAATCTAGATGAAGGTAAAAAGTTGGTGTTCAGCGTATTTGAATGAAAAATACTGATCGGTTTTCTTCAAATTTGCGTGTAATATTTATGGATAGTGATTATTCTTTTGTGACAAACTAATTTATTTGCAGGAATCAAACTGCAAAAATTCCACTAGGTGAACTCTCACTTTACGTAAATGCCCTCTCGGCGTCATGCTCGGATCCCAGAAACTTCTACGGCCAAGATTTGATAAAAACTTTGCGGTACAGGACCGATGCTGCTCAATCCACTTCGCAATTCGTTCCTCCTTTGGTCTACTTGACATTATGTTTGAACAATGCCTCAATGTATGAAGATGTTAGGAAAATTGCAAGATATGATCTACGGAAATTCAAAGATCCACAAAATGGGTGAGTTGCGATACCAAAGTTAGTGACAATTCAAAACTAGTCTTGAATGACTCGTGCCAACTCGCATAGTTGACATGAGTTGCCACCATGAACATAAATTTCACTGTTTCTTTCGAATATTTAATGTGCGTAGTAATGTATAGTGTTTCATGGTCTTCTGTCCTAGATATCATGTCTCTGGTGTCGCTTGCTGCTACGTGCGTATCTAGACAGCCAGTGTTTTCAGGGTATGGTGTTGGTCATCACATTGCAAAGACACTATATCAAGAAGTAGCATCTGAAGGACTGCCAGAAAATATCTACGAACTTTCTTTAGTCACACAGGTATGAAGTATTGATGAACATTGTTTTTCTATCGTTTTTTAAAAAAATATTGCAGGTAAGTGAAATTAGTAAAGTAATTCTCTGTATTAAAAGAACTCTAACGTGAATTACCCAATTTTAAATATTGTCGCTTGTTTTCAGCGAATTGTAGTCAAAAAGATCCCATAATTAAAGCTGGAAGATTAATTTTTAATGAGAATCTTATCGTCGGTAAGTTTGACAGTTTTATCTATCGAAGCTTATTCGTAACTTTTACGCAATGGCTAAATATAGCGAAGAAAATTTAGTCGCAACTGAATCTTGGTTTTTCCCGCAATTAAAGTTCAGTCTAAATGAGCTTCAATATTCAGTTAAGATTTTTACAATCTCTCCTACAATTCGAAAGGAAATTTTACTCTATGGAGACTATTTAACAACTTAATTTTCGTTTACACCTCAACAATGTCTTTCTTCCGAAATTTAAACATGTTGATCTTACTAGTTTCCGTATTGCTTTGGTAGTTTCTTTCGTAAAGATTTCTGGTACAATCTTTTGCTTTTAGCTGCAAAATAATTTTGACAATTCATGTAACAACTTTCGGTGTTACTGCTATAATTCTGGTCGCTATAAGAGAAATAGCTACAAACGGTTCTTTACAATATTTGGTTGCCTGGAAAATTGCCCTTTACGTCCCTTGATATAGACGTAACTTGTTTTGATGAGATTTTAAGCATACTTTACAAAACGCTCGCATTTGACTGTTTAAATGTCTTCGTTTCAGGCTCTCAATGAAGCCCAGATTAACCATAACCTATGGAACAGGTCTGAAGCAATGAAAGTCATAACCTCCTTTCAGAATACGGATGGTTCTTTCGGAGACATCTTATCAACGTATTACGCTGTACCAACTCTATCTGGGAAATCGCTGGTATCTCTGGGAGAGCACTGCCAGCCTACTAGACATGACGGTAAATAGTGTAATCTCAAATTTTACAGCAGCTAGTGCAATAATGTTAGAATTTTCCGATGAAAATTCTCTTACAGGCGTCTTGTCTATGCCCTTTCAGTGAAACCTTGCAACTATTTGATTTTACGATTTGGTATAATACAAAAATAGAATTATTTCTGCGTTAAATTATTGCTAGATTTTAAATGTCAATGATCAAAAAAGAATCTGCCACGAGTATACTATTTTTCGAACTTTCTGGTCTTTAAACTCTTTGGATCGAGATGGAATAGTCAAAATTGCTTCAGTTAATGGAATAGTTATTAGTGCTGAAGGAATAATTGACTATTATTCCCTAAAGCAATTCACTCGGGAATTGGTTGTCTAAAAATTACTTTGTCGATAGGTAAATTTTCGGTACTCGTCAGACTTGTCTGTAATTTAGAGTAACCACATGAAATGCTCATTAAATACTTAATGGTTAATGGAACAAGTTTTGAAAGGGTTTCATGGTGGGATTTTGAACTCCTGGTAGTCGGAAAGTTTTAGCTAAATTGTAAAAACGCCAGCTTCGTAGTTAAAACTGCAACAATTGCTAAATAGCATTTCATCAATCTCTTAACTCACTGGTAATTTCTTGCGAAAGTCCGTATAACAAAAACTATGTTTATTTAAATTATATCCAATGACTTCATTTGAAAAGGCTTGTTTTAAGTACTTGCAGATATAAAGTTGAAGTTCTGTGCAAGCTTTCGGTGAATTTGGGAAGGAACAAACGTTTGGAATTTTAATCTCTAAATGCTACGCAATTTAGTACTGAACTTTCAAAGCTGATTAAACTCGGAATATTCCTACTATAAAAGCCGATGCAATTTCCTGGTAATCGGTGTATTCGAATAGGAAGTGAAAACTACTTGCTGAAAAACCCCCGCTCTCATGTGTGCGGGTGGGGGTTTGCGATTTAGCACACTGTTCGGAGTTCAGACAAGATCAATGTCCTTACCTCCAGTAGGGCGGGCAGAAGACGCTATGTCATCCGAAGAGAATCTATTGTGAACGATGTTATAGCCCGGCCACTGCACTTTAAAAGCCCATTAAAATATTAATACAACCGCCGCTATCCTCCGAATATCTTTCAGCTATCCTCGTAGTGAGTTGCCAACTCTGCCCGAGAAAAAGTGGCCGAAATCAAAGTTACGTGTCCAGAAATAGCTAAAAATGAAGCTGAGAAAAAATTGTTCATTGTGGTTTACTTCAACGTGGATGTGCCGATGAAATACTCCTGCAAGTCCAAATGATTAAAAAAAAAACACTTGCAGACATTTCAGATTTACAAAATACTTCGGTATTGTCAGTTCGTAAAGATCTAGCCATAAAGTGGCTAAATTGGCATATCTAACCAAATGGCCAGATCTAGCAAGTCAAGGAGCTAAATTGGCAACCCTGCTCGTAGTATGAAGAAAATCAGCTTTTTGGCGGACTTTATCCTCTCGCGCCACTGCTAAAGATTGTACGAGTTAAGTTTAAGCACCCCAGATTGCGTTAATTGAACGAAATTGTCATGCATTCTTTCACTATGGTCCTAAATTTTATGCCACTCTTCACAAAGCGGGTAATAAGAAAGATTAGTTTGCAGTTAAAGAACTGAATTAGGATTATTAATATTCACCATTTTCTAGGTTTGGTTCCATTGGAAGTATTGAATAACGGCAAGACGGAGAAAACGTATGTACAGTATTCTTTGTACTTTGGTGATCCAGTGGAAGTCTCTCAAAGCCTTACGATGAAAGTGCCGAAGTCCACAAACTTCTTGGACATAATGAGAATGGCACAAACTGTTAATCCATTTTATAAGTGAGTTGCTGTTTTTTATCTATAAAGATGTTTTGAAGTGTATGAGCAAACTTATAAAATTTTTTAACGTTAGTAATCGGTTTAATTTCGCGCAATTGATGAATCCCCACTCTCTTAATTATACATACCCTGTATGTTTTGGAACTACCCATTCTTAAATAGCTTGCACAGTTAAAACGGGTTAACAGATTGTAAACAAATTCCGAGTATAGACATTACTTGGGTGCACTGAAGAAATTTAGAAAACTGGTTCCAAAAAAATGTGCAGGTGGCATTTTGAATGGAAAAATCGAAAACTTAAAATTTGAACATTCAGTAACAAAATTCAGGTTACTTTGAAAGATTTCACCATGCAGAGCTCAAGCTAGTAGACATTTATTTTTCAAACTGGGAGGCTTTTAATGCAAATAGACTGTGGGATTACTCGCTTCCAGAAATTCCCATAGATGAGAGTAGTGAGTCTTCTGCAAATTCCGCCACCGCTTATTATAAACTTGAATTGGAACTCCCTGAGTTAAACCCTTTAAATTTTACTTTTAAAGAAACTGCAAAACTAGTTTTCCTAGTTTGGTTCTAGATATTTAAGGCATCCGCCTACGCCTAAAAATAATTTTTTGCGTAATTTTTTATTTAAAAGAGCATATTCTTAAGATTCCAAAACTGTTAAGTTTGTTTCTACGATAAATAGAAAGGAAAATACAGCTGTTTTGAATGTTACTTCCGGTTGAACAGAGTTAAAATAAAATCGGTTTTTCTGGAAAACTGTTTTTGGTTACATTGCTTCACGATAACAGTCTTATCTAAAAGTTTTAAAGATATCTTGATGAAAATTTATATAAACATTCTATTGATATTAGTGTTCTGTAGCAAAAGTTAAGTTATACGAATGAAATTAATAAATTTAAAGTTGCTTTAAGACAAACTGAATTTTTCTCAAACTTAATCGTTTTTGTACATAATTGGCCATATTTCAGTAAATTTTTAAACTACACTAAAACTTTTGATACAAAACACATAAGTGTTATAGGAGTATAGAAGGAATTTACTAAATATAAGAATGCAGTGTACAGCAGTTGGCATAAACATGAAATTTTGTAAATTTTCGTCAAATGAAATTTTTACAAGTTAAATTGTTAAATACCGTCATGTTTTTATATTTCAAATAAAAGTGCATGAACTACATCAAATTTTGCATTTTTTAAGTGCTCCCCACGTAGGCACATACCTTAACAAGATTTGGCGCAATCTCCAAGATAGTCTAGTACTGTCCACCACCGTGTAAAATTTCCTGTCACTTTTTGAAGGCGTAAGAACTACATCACTAAAGCGTATTCAAATGCTACTTTTGACTTGATCATTTTTGCTTCTTTATAGGTTCAGGTACGATATGAGTAATGGAAAACCCACGGTCTACTCAATTGGTGGTATTGTGAACGATGCTGAGAAAGGACTGTACTGGACGCTACACGTGTCATCCCAGCAAAACACTACACAGAAAAATCTTCAGCCTTATGAAGGCGGTGAGTTTTTAATTCTTAAAACTGCTATAATTTCAAACTAGTGGTAATATTAATGAGATTTGCATAGTTGAGCGGCAATTAAAACAAGCTTAGGACCACAATTCCTTTAAAATAGTTGTTCTGTTTATAAATGCACGACACAAGACGTGATATATGAACCTTATTAACAAATTTTGGAATGCATATTTACTCATTGTTTACAAAGTATTTATTTGTAAGTTTTCATTGATAAGTTAAGCAGTTTCACATTTTAACCCCTTTCACGCGCGGTGTTCCCGCTCTGGGAACACAAAACTCTGACGTTTTGACTGTTGCCAGTCACTAAGAATAGATTTGATTTCGATAAAAATAGTTGCGGGTGACATAGATCAAAGAATCCTCTACTTTTTAGCACGTCATTTCCCGTAAAAAATTATAGGATTATTTTTAACAGCACTGACATCTGCTGAAAAATGGAAGAATGCGAGAACGGCTGGATAGATTGGCCAATGCTGAGAAAATTGCAGCCGTTGACATCGCGTGCCACAGATCTAGAGCCTTTTTTGACGACAGCTGGCTGTGCCGCACAGACAGCTGTCGTCAAAAAAGGTTCTATTCATCTGTGGCACGCGATGAACGTTTCGATCGTCCGCCGTGTTGCTGGTAGTTAAGTCGAGCGATGGCAACGGCTGCCCTTTTTCAGCATTGGGAAAGTGTTGCGCCTCAAAGGGTTTAAGAGTAAACTCTAGAATAGCATCTCGAATAATGCGCCCTATGTTGTAATTAAGCTCACTGGAATTTTAACTTGGTTGCTTGCGTAGTATGCGAAGTTATATTAATTAATCGGAAATATTAAAATACGGCTGAACACTTTAGTCTATTCTTTATATTGTAGAAATCGCTTCATGGCCGATTTGATGCAATCGGCGTATTTCGCTACCATATTCTAGAATTTCTTTTAACCTTAAAGTTTCATGCCAGTGCTGCCTTGAGTAGTCGATTATTTAAGTAGAGATGAATGTTTTTAACGTTAGTCGTCGAAATTTCGATTGATTTATTGTTATACACAAAGTCGTGTCCGATCGTAAATGTCTTATTTTTAGTTGTTGCTAATGCAGAGCCAGGCTTTACCGTGGTAGCTTTAGTGTAGCTTTGCTTTAACCAACTAGTTGGGTGAGGCAAGGAGGCTGCTTTGTGGAGGGCCCCCTGCCCCCCCAAGGCCCAACGGCAGCGGAGGGTGCTGTGGGCGGAGGATTTTTAAAATTCTGTCGGACGATCAATGGTAGCTATTAATCTCCTCTTTTTTAAGAGGATGGACATTGACAAAAATACGCAAAAATTGACAATTTTTATATACTCAAAGATTTTTACTGCATTTGAGGCAAAAACCTGATGTCTCCAACTTAAAATTAGTAAAGTTAACGTTTAAAAAATGGATGTAGCTCGGATGTCCTTTAACCCTCCAAGCGGCTGAGACGTAAAATCCCGTCAACTGCATTCAAGTTCTCACTGCAAAGCATATGCAATTTAAATTGTTTATAACTCTCACGTATTATAAAAAAAAAAATTAATCTTAATGTTGTACACATGTTTGAAGTTGATTTTTTAATAATTACAAATCTTCCTACAAAAAGAAAAAAAAATTCAATAATTTTAAAGGCTCTTGAAAATTTTACCGTGAAAACAACTTTACATTATTTGCCCGTTTCTAGGACGCTCAGAGGGTTAAATATACGGAAAGTATTTTTGTGTAAAACGAAATTTTCGCAGCTGTTTTAAAATGTCCCTTGCGGCACAATTTTTTGAAGATCTTTCTCTAAAATTTATTAGACTAAAGATGCATATAAAAATTTTATTGTCGGTTTAAATTTTTGTGTGGAATTAAGGCTAAAAAGTTAAATGTGCAAGTTTATGAACACTCAATTTTTGACAATTGAGTATTGAAGCCTGAAATGTTTCTTTTGAACGAATATCTTAAATCAATAAAGTGTGTTCGGAATATTTTTGAATAATAAAGCTGAAGAAAGAAAATGGTGAGCAAGGAAAGTTTTTCAGCAATTAAAAAATTTGAATTTTTAAGTTAGCATTTGGGTTTTAAGCGTTTAATATTGTAATACTTAAATGCGTAAATAAGAAAATTCATAATCTTGGTCAAATTAAAGGAACTCTAGTGTCCACCATCCCCTAAAGTGCTGAACGCTTGGTATTTAGAGGGAATTTAAAGAAACTTTGCAGATTGACTTCTATGTACAATCTCCTGCTTCTATCATTATGTAGTTAATTCTACCTCTTTTCTTTCAGACATCCGCAATTTTGTTCCAAAACTTGGCGATAACATGGTGTTCTGGAGAAAACCAGTGATGTGAAGTGAAACTTAACATTGTTACTAGTCTAACACTTTTATTTTATCTATTTTACTGTTGATTAAATAAAATGTTATGTTTTACTCGGTGTTTTGATTTGTATACCTACTTTAATTCTGGAGAAAAACATGATTTCATTAGTCATGGTTTTCTTGAGTCTTTAGTAGCATTTAAAATGCTTAAAAATGAGTAACATGGAAAATCTTGATTTAGATTGTTAAAATGCGGTCTTTAGACAGGCGACTTCAAATTGAGCATGTTGAATAGATATGATTGAAAGCAAAAATCTTCTGCTAGAAATTTGGCAATTGGTAAACGTAAACTGATAGTGCTACGAAGTTTGAAGTCTTTTTATTCGGAAACATGCCGCTAACACCATGCCAAAAAATAGGAATTCGAGTTTTCTTGAATATAGAGAACTTTTTTTCAGAAGCAACGAAACGGTCAAATATTTACGTAAGCTTTTCGGAATTAAGATTTAGAGCTTTAGCAGTATTAAAACGTAGCTTTTGCCCTCCAAAAATCAATTTAAGTAAAAATTGCCAAACTTGCAGATTCTTGTTTTTGCGTGGTAATAGCAATGTATTAAACTTGCACTTTCTAGTTTTTAGATTATGACTGCAATGAAGTCTTATAAATTCTAAATGAAAAAGCATTGTTAAGAAATTTACCCTCTTAAACAACTGACCTCGCTCAAGCTCTTTATGTAGCTTCCGCCATTTCTAGCTCTGTATTAACCTGTATACTTACTGTAGCTTGGATGACCTGTCTATACTTGTAAGTTAAAAGGCTCTTCGAAACTTAAAACGTATTCATTTTTATGAAGTTCTATATTTTTAAGAAAAGACATGGTCATGAGAAGTACTGCTGCGATAAATTTAAACTAATGTTTCTGGCTATTCAAAGAGGCTGGGTTAAAATGTTGGCGCTTTTAATGATCTAAAATGGGTTTTTACTAAAAGTGCCACACCATATTTTTAGTCTAACGTTGTAGTCTACGTTTTAAGTTCTATGCAAAAATTCTTAAACCTTTAAAAATGTCGATAGCTAAAAGCTCATGAACATATATTTTTGCACCTAAAATGCGATTCTTTTCTAAAGCTAGTCTATATGCAGTTACTACAAAAGATGGTTATTCATTCAATGTATTGGTAATGAAAATTGAAATTTTTGCAAGTTTGTCAGAAATAAAACAAAGGTATTTAAAGGAAAGAAATTTAATGGAACTAGTTCAAAGTTGCTGAAATTTGATAAAGATCCTTCAAAATTGACGATTCAAGGAAAATTAGGAAAATAAGTTTCCTTTTAGATATCGTCAATAAACCTATTTATTTTTAAAGAAAGTTAAACAACTTGGTAAAGTTTCTATTGTTTGCCTGAAACTGATTTTTAGAAAACTGTACCAAATCATAAAACTCTGAGAAGGCATAAAACTAAATTTTTATGATGGGCAAATCGCATTTTGTTTACATTTTTAAAAGCTATATTTTGAGTTTATATATACTAAATCGACACAAATATGTATGGAATCGTCATACGGCTGCATTTAGGTTGGGAATTCGAAATTTTGAGCCAATTTATGTTTACGTGTCCGTAACAAACAATAAAAGAACACTCAAATATTCTATCCCGCTTGTCTGACGGAACGAAGTACAATGTACTACACGGTACAACAGGGCGAAATCTGACCGCTTTCTTTACAAAAGTTTGCTCTTATTTGGCGTTTCGGAGGTAGTTATTAATGTTCGTGGCTCGAATAGACCTCCTACATAGAAAGCCTAACAACCAAGGCTTTGACGTCCCCACTAGGCCTTCAAGTATTGATGTCATCACATTTTTGTAGTTATAAAGTAAAACTATTTAAATTTTGTGGTGAATGCTACAAATATTAGAAAAATTTAAAGATAAAAATTAAAATACCTTTGTTACAAAACGGTTCATTATGATCTAGTTCTTTATTACATTACATAATTAGTTACAGTTCAGGGATGAGATGCTTCAGAGTTTTGTCTGATTTTCACTCTTTCAATGTTTCATAGAAATTCAGTTATCAATTTTTCAAAAATTTTCTAAATTTATTTTTTATTAAGGCAAACTTGTTTATAAGTAGGACAGATTTAATAACAGTAGCAATTATATTTATTGAACGTGAAATTCATTAGTATTATTGCTCAAATGTTCTTGCATTCTTTCAGACTTTTTCCTTTTAGTCAGTCTCATCCCTGACAGTTAAAAACTTGCGTTTGTTGCAAAACTAATTTTCTGTATCGAATCATTAAAATGCAGTTGGGCGTGAGTAAATTCACCAGAAATTAGTCTTACTTTATGAAAACTAAAGTGTGGTGACGTCATTTTTGAAGGCTTACCGATGACGTGAAAGCTTGGTGACGTAGCAATTGTTAGACTTTCTATGTATAGGCGGTGTTGGACCCACTCGCCCAGCCAAAATACAGAACTTTTTTAATTCTTAAGTCGCCAAGATTCTAGATTTGAAGTGTCAAAAAATTGGAGCTTTAACATTGTATGAGTAAGGAGTAATTATAAAATAGAAGGGGGGGGGGAATATGAACAGTCATTTAAAAAATTAAACTTTGAAATTTCGGAATTGTAGCAATTTTAGGACACATACTACCTCTACATTGACTTTTATAAATACTGTGCTAAATTGCATTAGTGCTACGACAGTTTTTGAATTATTCATATCATAAGATTGATAGTTAATTGTTTGGAGAAGTGCGGTTATTTATGAAACACTTTAGTGTCAATTTTAAAAGTGTAGTGACTATTCCTGGCGCGCGTATTCCACCAGTCGAATATACGATTGCAAAAACGGTGGTGAATACAAAGGAAGGTCAATGAGGCATCACCGCCGTTGAGATCACTTAAACCTCACGATTTGCCAAGGAGTCCCTACCCCACTATTGAACTTGTACGGAACCTATTTGCTCTCGTCAAAGGGCGGATTAAAGGGGGCGGAGGGGGCGACCGCCCCCCTCCCCCGAGAAAAAGAAATTAATGTAAAAGATTCAATTTTACTTCCATAAAATGGAGGTATATGTCAATCTTCTAACTAACCGCCCCCACCGATAAACTTGCAATAATCCGCCACTACTCTCGTCGTTGATAAAATCTCGAAGAAAAATGACCATTTTTGCATTCCAGGGAGGTCTTTGAATGCCCTATCGAAGGCCATCCCTGAGGAAGGTCGAGAAGATCCATACTTGGAAGAAACGCAGGATACAAAATACGAATCTTCAACATCGCACCTTTTTCACTGATGAACAACAGTTTAAATATGGGTTGAAAATAAAAAATAGGAGGGGGAGGGGGACCAGTCTGATAAATGCATTGTAATGCTTATCGTCTCTTGCAACTTTTCTAGATCAGATTGCAATTGCCAACACCAAAAACAAATTTGGAATTTTATTGTTAGAACACGATACACGCCAACACTTTCATAAGTGGGTTTAACGGTACAAAATTTCCTCTAAATCACACAGTTTAAATGAATAGTGGCACTGATGCAGGCCGTAACACTTTTCAACAATTGGGTGTTCCACGCTTGGAATCCGAAAGCACTGCACCTGTTTCTGGATGTGCACACCAGCAGTGTCCCGTAGACGTGTGGCACTGGACTTTCTTGTATTTGCCGTCTTCTGAACATTGAGGAATGAAGACTCCTGTTAGTCCTAAAAGGGCATGAAAAGAATCTTCTTTAATAACCACATAAATTGAGGATAAGCGCGTTTCGTAATCTAAATTACATTAGGAACTTGAAACTTATGGCGTCTTTTCACTAGCTGAGACATGGACGTCATCACTTACTGATGATTTGGGGACACGTGGCCTCTCCTTGCCATATTTCCTTAATCTATAAGAGTGATGTTAAAAATTAGTCTTATTTGCTTTAAGTTGCACCAGCCTTTCCGTATTTATAGGGGCTCCAACTCGTTTTTGAGTACAGAGATTTCGCCAACATCTTTCTTCTGGCATGATTAACGCTCGTTTTGGCGCTTTGCAAAGAAATTTGCACTATGGGTACACCGCCACCTGAGCTTAATTAACATAGCTCTGGGTACAACAGGCAACCCTAGAACACAAGAATGCCGGATTGCGCCGCCTCGTACCGTAGCCTTAATTTAACCGGTTCACTTCTTTTGGGCGAAAGTACGTGGTTTCCAATCTATGCCTATCGTTGCCTCCCGTAATGGTTGTCCTATAAATTCTCTGTTGTAGCCCAACGTGACCATGGTTTTGGAATTTTTGTTCTTGTCGAAATGGTTTATACTACCTAAATCGCTGAATAAAATCGGAAAGTAACTTAAGAAATTTCTTGGCGCGCACACATACAGACAGTGACACGGTCTTTTGTCTAATGTTGCTGTACTAGAACTAAACAGTAGGAAGCTTCAATTTTCTTGGCAGTCAGTTTAAGCCTACTGGAACAGTCTGGCAGTCTGCATAGGATTTTTGTCAATATGAAGAAAACAGTACATCAGTGGTGGCTAGCTAGTCTTCACACTGACGCACTTTAGACCAGTTTTTCCCCAACCACTTGTCTGCGAACTGGTGCCGGCCCGTGAGAATTCACTACCGCGGTCCTCGTATATCAAATTTATTAAAGAATAATCGGCAGCATATGCTCTGTTCTAACTAAAAATTATATTTAAACACTTGATTTAGTAAATCAAATTCATATTTGTATAATACTTATGGTCTTATTCACTAAACAATTGGCACTCGAACTAATCCAAACACATGTGTTGAAATTTATAAGATAACTTACCGATGACTTTAACATGCATATTTAAATTAATCGACGTGTAAAATGTTTGGTGAAAGACTTATTATTAATGGCTGACGTTGGTCGGGGAAATATTAGGCTGTTCGGAAAATAATTTCGTGTTTTCTCAACAGAGGACTTAATTGTATTTTACCACAGCCAACTTCACACGAAAGTTGCCTAATCATCCTTTATTTTTACAGCTTATATAGCAAGCTTGCTTGCGAAATAAGTTCGATTGATTCTACGCTGCAGTTTTTGGTTAGTACACTTCCAAATATCGAAACTGAAAAGCGGCATTTTCTATATATGTTTTGCTTTTTTCTCTAACGTAAAGGTAAAAATACTGTTTAAAAGGAAGAAAAAAGAATTATCCGACATGTATGGAGAAGATCTATTCAAACGCCAGTGATAAAACTGGTTTTCAAAATTTGGCCATTTTGATGTGGAAGACTCACCACGCTCTGCAAGGCCAAAGGAAGCCGATGAGGACAATAAAGGCATTAATAGACGAAAACCGGCGAATTGTAATGATTCGGTAACTCGTAAGACCGCTGAAAGATTCAATGGATCGAATTCTACCCTTCATGATCATTTGAAACTCACCAAAGTTCGACATGCAGGTTCCTCATGTTCTTTAAAAAAACGAAATGACTTCCCGAAAAACCCAATACAATAACATTTTCGTCGCTCCGAAAATGTTAAAAAGTTGGGAAAACACTGCTGTAGAACACACGGATACACATCGGACGTATTTTTACGAAGGATTTGACCTTACCCTTCTTCCTTGCCTCGTACTGCTGCACCAGACAGTTGCACGATTTGATTTTCTTGGATGGCTGTGTGACGGGGTTTCCGCTCTTGTCCCAGCAAACACAGAATTCGCTGTCCAGGAAGCACTGTTTGGGCATGTAGTCGCCGTTCTCGTCGCACTCCGGAATCAGGCGCATGAGCAGAGGTGCGTGGCTCTTGGTTTCCCTCTCGCGGTGCATCTGGCACTCTGTTTTCTCTGTAAGAGGGGCAGAAAGGAGGAGTTATGTTTTGTCCAATTGAACGGGGCCATCGTGATTCTACCGGGCCTGCTTGTGGACTCCGATGAGTCGTCCAAAGAGGCCTACGGTTGCTCACTGATTGGTTCCGGCACTTAGATACGATATCTAACGGCTGAATCCAACCAATGAGGAAACGTTCGGAGTGCACACGCAGGCTCGCTAGAATCCCGATGACCCCGAACTGAAACAGAAGCATTTTCAGTGCTGAGCGTTTTGAAGAACAGACGATTTGTTAACCCTTTAACGCGCAGTGTTCCCGCTCTGGGAACACCAAACTCTGACGTTTTGACTGTTGCCAGTCACGAAGATTAGACTTGATTCCTATAAAAATAATTGCGGGTGACATAGCTCCACGAGAATCCTTTACTCTTTAGCACGTCATTTCCCGTAAAAATATTGTCGCGATTATTTTTAACACCACTAGCATCTGCTGAAAAATGGAAGAATGCGAGAGCAGCTGGATAGATTGTCCAATGCTGAAAAAAGGGCAGCCGTTGGCATCGCTCGACTTAACTACCAGCAAGATGGCGGACGATCGAAACGTTCATCGGGTGCCACAGATGCGTGACGCAGCAGGCTGTGCCGCACAGCCAGCTGTCATCAAAAAAGGGTCTCTAGATCTGTGGTACGCTATGAACGGTTCGATCGTCCGCCATCTTGCTGGTAGTTAAGTGAGCGATGCCAACGGCTGCCCTTTTTACAGCATTGGGAAAAGGTTGCGCCTCATTATCATTTCACCAAGAGCATTTCGACTAGCATAGCATAGCAATTATTATTTGGGTGCAGGTACCATTTGGTACCTGGTAGTGGTTTAATCGGAAAGGACAACCGATGATTCTTTTCCTTTGAGCTTTTTGCGTCTTCCAACTTTTCCTTTTTAAATTAGACACTCAAAACTGTTCTTAAGGAAAATTATCTTTTTCAGATTATACAACCAAAAGGAGTTGTTTTAGCCCTTTATCCACAGCATTAAGAATTACGAAGAATATCACCTTGAATCTATTTGTTTTCTCTTGTGATAGTTAGGCAATGAATGATCAATACTGATTAATATCATAAAAAGGAAAATTACGAAAAAATTAATAGGCATGGGCTATACGTTTGATGACTGGTTTTATAAGCATTAACTAGTCCTCAAAAAGTATAGGACCCACCCAGTGGCGCACCCAAGATTTTAGTTTAGGGGGGGCTGGACAACAAATTCTGCTGACCTCGGTTATAGTGACCTCGATTATATTTATAACTCTCTTATAACGTCAAAATATTATGTGCCACTTGACTTGCCCATAGAACAACATGCCCACAGGAAATGTTACTCGTTATACTCAAATAATTGTCTGATCTTTTCAGCATCCTTGAAACCGAGTTTAACTGTGCTTCGTACACTAACTGTACGTAATTATTTAAAAACTGACTTTTTTTTCTTTTCTTTTTTGTAAAAAATACTTCAGAAATAATTTGAAGACAATTTTAAAAAGAAAAATTTAATTAATTGGGGGCAATTTTCAATTTTGAATGCTTTTCACTTCTAACTTTCCACCTTTAGGGGGGGCTTGAGCCCCCATAGCCCCCTCCGTGGGTGCGCCTATGGACCCACCCATCTGAAGGAGTCAAGTAATACTTTGATCGGCACACTTTTAGAAAATCGAACATTTTAATCATAAAACAGATCTCTGAAAATTCACTACTGCTCTTTTTTCGGGGTGGAGGGGGCACGATATGATTAGAAAGTGAGCGGAAAGCTGTCTGTTTAAAACAATCCACTCTAATAGAACATGCAATCCCGATGGTAGCTGATTCAATGAAGTATTGGGTAGTGATTTTTCAAAGGAATGGTTACAATGAATAGATTTTACTTTTTTGTAGAATTTTAATTTAACGGTGCTTCTTAGTACCATCAGTAGGTAAAGGGTTAAACCACCTAAGTGCCCCATCAGTGGCAGAGCGCTTAACCCTCTGAACTGGGAGACGGTAGGTGCCTGGTTCGAAACCAGGTCACTTCCGCCGACATCACCGTTCGGAGTTTACCATGGTTTCCTACGATACTTATCGTAAATACTGGTTAGGATTCTTAGAAAGAAACACACACCCCCCACACACACAGAGAGCACCTCCACTCCAAGGCCTAGAGCCCACGTGTAGGCAATCGGCCGTAAGCCCACAACAGCAAACAACATAAACCACTTAAGTAGGCCATAAGACTCAATTTCGATCGTTTTGTAAATGCTAAATGATGTAGTCATTTCCTAGTGTGCATCCGTCGTATTTTCAAACGCACTCCAGGTCGAAGGGTTTCTTCCAGAATGATCGAAAAATGGGTGGAAAGTAGAGATTAGTTCGGTCTCGTTTTTCAAATGCCGAGCCCGAGGACTTTTAATTCGAGCCCGAGCACGAAATTTCAGCTAATAGATAAATAAAATTCAATCACTCCATTGACAGAAATATCATAAATTTTCTTGTTTGTGCAAAGTAAAGATACACGCTTAAACCTAAAGAACGGGGAAAAAAACGATACATTGGGGAGCGATCTGTTTCCATGGAAACCTACCGGTATTTCCGAAAAAGTGCTCTTTAAGTAGTCTTTTTTCTGAGAATACCCTCCTCGCTTCGTCTTTTTTCTGAGAATTCCCCCACTCGCTTATTGTTATATTTCTCTGCCCTCTTATGATCGAAAAACGCTCATAAAGGAGAAGACCTCCCCACTTTTGAAAACTGGGCCAAAAATCGCTCCGACTGATCGAATTTCGCTCGTTTGGTTTAAGCGTGTAATATAGTAATAGCAAAATCTTTAATGCACTCTCTAATTCTTTATATTCAAGTTCATAAAATAATAATAGTTAACTCCGGATATAGTGAACTTTCGGCTATAGTGAACGCCAGGGCCGGCTTTACCATTAGGCGACCGCCTAGGGCCGCCCATTAAAGGGGGCCGCCGATCAAATAATTTTCAATAAAAATCTAAATGCATGGTTTTTTTTACCGTTCCCAGTTTTTGCCTAGGGCCGCTAATGACTGATTCTTGAAAGAAACTTCTTTAACGATCTCGAAATAATTTGCATCCTTCACAATTTTCCTAATCGGGGTTTCTTTTGTCGGTTTTTGATGCAGAAGATTTAACAAATAATAGTGGTCAGCACTTGAAAGACAAATGTATGAATGCAGAAAGACTGCTTACAAATAAACACACAGAAAAAGATATTCATGGAATGAACCTTTTTACGGAGCTCAGTACTTTTAGAAACATCGCAGCAGATAATATGTCTCCTGCAAGTACTTTAAAATATTTACGTGAAACAGGATTGGATGAAGTTTTACCGAATTTATGCATCATACTGAGAATTTTATTAACAATGCCTATGACTGTTGCATCTGCTGAACGCAGCTTTTCAAAACTAAAGCTCATTAAAACTTACTTAAGATCAACTATGTCTCAAGAAAGGTTACTTGGATTGTCTCTAATATCAATTGAAAATGACATTGCGCGTTCACTCAATTACACGGAGTTAATTGATGAATTTGCAAATAAAAAGGCCCGAAAAATCCCGTTATAAAATATGCCACTAAACAATCTTCTGAAGAAGATTTAATGCATTATTTGGTTTTTGATTCTTCAGCTGAGTAAATATAAAAGCCAATAAATCAAATTATTTCTGGAAATGAGTCTTCACCAACCAGCAGAAGATTCTTGTCTTCACCAACCAGCAGAAGATTCTTCCATTGACTGATATTACACTAATCCATTACACTAACACGATTGACTGATATAAACCCTAAAACAAACTAGCAAATAATCTTTTTTGCCAATTCACGATCAACTCTAAATTAGCTATTTTTAGAAATGTATACTTCTTTTTTACTATTAAAATTTAATAATTTCTATTCATATTTTTAAAATTATGTTTTGTTTGCATTATTTTAATGTGTCCTAAAGGAATCAAGAACTGATTTATTAAACTAAAGCTCAACAATCGTATTTTATATTGGTCCTAACCAAGATAAATTAAAAAAAAAAAAATATTGTATAAATCAGAGGTTTCCAAACTGTGTGTGAATATTTTTTCACAATGAGTGAACCTATTATACATGTATCAATGCATTTATGTATATGTACGTATGTGTGTATGGAGGCATTAATGTTTGAAAATGTGCCATCTATCTACAGGGCCACCTATCTTGATTTTGACCAGGGCCGCCTACTTTGACTTTGCCTAGGGGCGCCAAATTTCTAACGCCGGGCCTGGTGAACGCATTTCCTAAGTCCCGATTCACATACGTTAGAAATTGCGTGCATAGCCTTTTTCGGCATAGTGCATAGCCTTTCGGCATAGCCCTTCGGCTATTGTGCATAGGCTTTTTCGGTTTTAGTGAACCATGACTTCGGTTGTAGTGAACTTAAAAAAGTCTGGACGGCAGAGGCAGTGTTGTTCGGTTCCCACGAAGCGTGCCTCTTTTGTGTTCGAGTAGAGAGAAAGAGATTATCAAGCACCGGTTCCGAAATACAGGTGAATTGCCAGAGTCTGAGGAAACATACTTAATGCTAAAATGGGGGGAAGGGGCTGGAAGGGAATCATATTTTTACTTTCCGAACAGGTACCCTGTAAGGAAAGTATTGTAGTCATGAAAAAATTCGACTTCGAGATTTTGGTGTATTGACACGTTTTGAGGTCTTCTGAATTCATTCATGCTGTTTTTACGAGATGTATGTATGTGTGTGTGTGTGAGTAAACACGATAGCTCCTAAACGGGGCATTCGATTGAGCTCAAATTGGGTGTATATGTTATAAACCACCATCGCAAGACCGGTATTGATTAGGGTGTGTATAGGACTTATAGTTTTTCTACAGGGCCACGACAAAGATTTCTTATACATGATGACCTATGGGAGGAAATTCTTGAAAGTGCGCTAGCGTTTAAACCGTACATTCGATTGAGCTCAAATTGGTTATATATATTATAAACCACAATCGTAAGACCGGTATTGATTTGGATGTGTATAGGACTTATAGTTTTTCTACAGGGCTACGACAAAGATTTCTTTTACATTATGGCATATGGGGAGAAAGTGCGCAATTTGGTATAGATGTTTGAATTATTCATCGAATGGAATTTATTTAAATGCTTGGTAATGATCTTAATCGTAAATATTCGGAAAGTCGAGTGGAGTCATTCCAGATTTTTTTTCTTTGCTGCATTGCATTCTAATCTTTAAAAGCATTCACTAACAAAAGCAGGTTACCTTTGAAAGGGAACCAATAGCGAAAAATTCCCTCTTCACCTTGGAAGATTTAATTTTCCATTTCCAATGAAATATCACAGGTTAAAAGCGATAGCACTTTTTCCAACTGAATGGAATGCACATTGTTCCCATAAATAGGATTCATTATGTTTGCTGTACTTAAATATTTCTGTAACCATAAATGCGGTCCATTATGTTTTATTTACTTAATAAACATTCAGTATTTGCATAAGATACTATTAGGTTGTAATGAAAGTTTCCCGCCACCGCAAACATCGTCAGCACACAGTTCGCGTTGGCGTATTGACTCATATTTTGTCAAACGATTTTTGGCATTTGAAAGAAAGAGGCTTACTTTATAACACTCTGTTGTGAAATCTGTAAAAAAATATAGTAATCATTTCAGTATAAGGTGTCCCAAATGGAACTATCACTCGAGAGGATTAGAACCATCCTTTACTTCCACTTGTGTTGCAAAAAGTCAGCTACATAATATCAACGAATTATGAGTACAGCTTTAAGTACTATTGTTGTATCATGTGATACTGTGCCGGTTTGGTACCGAAAATTCAAAAACAGTTATCTAAGGAGTTAGAAGTTAGTTTTTCAGGCAGATATGGCGGAAAACTTTCGTTACAACCTGATATTTTCTAGTTTTGTATTAACTTTTATTTTTCAACATAGGAAAACATCGGTTTTAGTGAACTTCGGATATAGTGAATGAAATTTGACGGTCCCGAGAGGTTCATTATAACCGGAGTCGACTGTAATTAGTTTATGTCTCCCATGATTCACTTTGTAAAATCTGTTTACAAGGAGTATGTCCAATAAATAAAAATTTCCCCCGAGCAATCGTGAATTTCGGACACCGATCCGAGCTCGGGCTCGGGCCGTTTCATCTCTAGTGGAAAGCAGGGGTAGTGAGGCGTTAACCCTTTGAGGCACAACCATTTCTCAATACTGAAAAAAGGGCAGCCGTTGCCATCGCTCAACTTAACGACCAGTAAGAGGGCGGACGATCGAAACGTTCATTGCTCGCCACAGATCTACAGACCCTTTTTTGACGACAGCTGGCTGTGCCGCACAGCGTTTCGATCGTCCGCCATCTTGCTGGTCGTTAAGTCGAGCGATGGCAACGGCTGCCTTTTTTTCAGCATTGGGCCATCTATCCAGCTGTTCTCGCATTTTTCCCTTTTTCAGCAGATGTCAGTGCTGTTAAAATGAATCGTGACCATTTTTTGACGGGAAAGGACGTGCTGAAAAGTAAAGGATTCTCGTGGAGCTATGCCACCCGCAACTATCTTTACAGAAATCAAATCTATTCTGCGTGACTGGCAACAGTCAAAACGTCTGAGTTTGGTGTTCCCAGAGCGGGAACACTGCGCGTTAAAGGGTTAACACTTTGGATGTTCATCTTGGAAGAACCATCCCAAGTGATAAGTGTAGATTGCCCTTCGTTTTCGCTTCATCCTGTACAATCCTGTAAAAGTACTTCATCCTGTAAAAGATGAATGATGAAACTATTTGTTACCCCCGACGAATTTTTGATGAAAGTGTCTTCAACCCTAACCGATGATTCATCAAGAGTGAAGGTTTGATGAAATAGGTAAATATTCGATTCGTTCATTTCCTGCGCCCATTTCACTGTTTCGTTGCTAATTGACTAAGGCTGATAAAAGGGTCACCCTTAGTAAGAATAGGGGAAATATGAATTTTCTGAAATTTAAAAAATTCATATATCACCTATTTGAAAATAGCATTTTCTACAGTTGGGAGCTTTCTCCTCCCATCCTCAATGTTACTGATATTTTACGCAAATGCCTGCTTTAATACATAGTTTGTGAATTCAATTTTTTTCAGATTAATTATATTCAGATTAATTTCATATAATTAAATTTAAATAATTCAGATAATTAAATTTTCAGATAATTAAATCAGAAAATTAAATAAAAAAATTAAATCTTCAGATAATTAAATTTTCAAATAATTAAATTCAGATTAATTTCAGATAATTAAATTTTTTTTTCGATGTAATGTCCAAATGTTTGAAGTTGTTCTTGCAGCAGTTATGCATTATTATTGTTGTCATTCCATTCAAGATGTAAGAATTTTCTATTTGATAAGTAAAATAATAACTTAGTAAATAACTAACAAACTTGGTTAATTCCGTCCAAAACCAAAAGGATGGATTTTTTTTTTTCCTGGAATGCTTTTGACCTGTAATTACAATTCTCTAAGAGAAATTCGAAAATGCATAGAAATTATAAATCAAATAATCATCACAAGCAACATTACGTATCTTATTTTACTGATCAATCGCATCAATAAAAATTATTAAATTTTGTTATGAATAAAAATTAGGAAATCAACAAAAAGTACTCACTTTCGGATGCATCACAAACCGCAATAAAAACCTAAAAAAAAAAATAAGTCTCATAAACAAACATTTTATAAAAGAAAAAATATTTAGCATGAGTACTTTTAGAGGTTTTTTTTTTAATCTCTCAAGTTTTAATCACATTTAAAAATTCAATTATTTAACAATTCTCAAATAAATTAATAAATTTTCAATTTAAATATTTCAAAATTTCAATATGAATCTTCAATTAAATATTTCATAATTTCATATGATTTTTTTTTTTTTTTAGGAAAAGGCATTTTTTAAGATAAACATCAGGGTTTAAAATTTTGCAATCGTTTATTAGCATGCTAAATATTGTAAAAGAAAATTTCGAAAAAAAATTATAGCTGCTAAAGTAAGTAAATTGTTTTTATTTTTAAACGTTTTGAATCATTCAAGTTTTATTTAAAAATGACAATTTTTGTCATCTCATCCTCGCGATAATTGATATAAAAGCATTTTAAAATTTATTAAAATTGCACTGGTCATGTCAAAACCACATACGTCATAATTTATCAAAACAATGTCAAATGCAGATTTATTTTTAATATCTTTTACATCAACTTTAAAAAATTGAAAATGTTACATCCACTCAAAAAATAAAATAAAAAATGTAAGCCACTTTTTCTGATTTATTACCATTATTTACTTCTTTTAATTTACTAACACCATTTTTTCTGTTTAGATTACTCCTTATTACTTTTTAAATCTTCGAATACAGGAATTTGGGCCTTTATTGTAAATTTTAATGATTAATTAAAAATAGAATGTACAAAAGTATGAATAGAAAATCTTTTAAAACATTCGTTATGTAAATAAACTATAAGAACATTGCGGTATTATACGTTTAAAAAATGCTATTAAAACTGTAACAAAAAAAAAAAAAGGGAAAAGAAAATAAAGAAATGGGAGGTTGCATTTCTGAAACATGATGCATTGTAAGGGTTAGCAAAAAAAAAATTGATTTAATTGAAAGTTAAATTTTTTGTCTTCCCTTCTACTCATGTGTAAACACGGTTAGATGAGGGAAGAGGCTGTTTCACCTTTCCCTTAAGCGGTGTTATTCCCACTACAGTAAGTAATTGAGGCATTCCCTGTCAAACATACTAAAATTTAAACTTTCTAATCAATAATATCAATTTTTAGTAGGCATTTATAAATTATCAAAATGTATTTTGAAAATACTCGCACATATCGATGAGTCGTAAACGCATGGCATATCATTTTATTAGGTTGTAACGAAAGTTTCCCGCCACCTCAAACATCGTCAGCACACAGTTCGCGTTGGCGTATTTGCTCATATTTTGTCAAACGATTTTTGTCATTTGGAAGAAAGAGACTTACTTTATAACACTATGGTGTGAAATTTGTAAAAAATATAGTTATCATTAAGTACAAGGTGTCTCAAATAGAATTATCACTCTAGAGGATTAGAACCATCCTTTACTTCCAGTTGTGTTACAAAAGTCAGCTGCAGAATATCAACGAATTAGGAGTACAGCTTTAAGTACTATTGTTGTATCATGTGACACTGTGCAGGTTTGATACCGAAAGTTCATAAACAGTTATCTAAGGAGTTAGAAGTGAGTTTTTCAGGCAGATTTGGCGGAAAACTTTCGTTACAACCTGATATTTTGTTAGCACATTTAAAAAAACTCGTTAGATATTTTTTAAAGTAAATAATAATACGATGCATAGTAAAAAGCAAGTTAATATAACACGAACAAAATAAATTAAGTTGACATACATGATCGTGTGACAAACGACATTATGCTTTGGTAAAGTAGCTACTAAAGCACTACATTATGCTTTGGTAAAGTAGTGCCAACAGATATAATAGAAATGAGTTTAAATTAAATCACAAAAATACACCTTTTAAGCGATTTATCGCACGGTTGTGTGGGACCAAAAAATGCACATGAAAATTTGATAAGGTACCAAAACCATGGGCGCCGGCAGAATATTTCCCAGGGGGGGGCAAAGACTACTTCAACGTATGGTTACCATGTTGGAAAGAGCAAAAAAAGCAAGGAAAAACACTGCATACAAAAATCCAGGGGTGGCATTGGTCCCCCTTGCCCTATGCTGCCGGCGCCCATGACCAAAACACATATTAAAAAATAATTTATCAGTTTAAATATTATCAAACAAGACCGTATTATACTTAGGTAAAAACCAAAAATATATTTTAAAAATCAGCTAAAAAAATAAATTCACTGATCAAGCTATCGAATACGATTCCGTAACAGACAGAACTACGTCATATTTTTATTTAAAGTACCAAAATAAATAAAAAAGTAATATAATTGAGAGTTCTTAAATACAATCTTTCAGACTACACTTTGCGAACAGTTTGTACCGTTGTGTGACAAAAGTAACCATTCTTTTGTTAAAGTTACATCCCAACATTTTAAAATTTCTAAAATCTCAATCACTATACACTTAGAAATATACTTACGACAGCCAAGAAAATTAGTCTATACATCTCGGAGTCGTACTTGATTCTCTGTCAATCCAAAAGAGAACAAAGAAAAAGGAAATGTTATGACACTGTCAAGAAAGTTATATACTTCTTGAACCAACACTTAAATTGTCATCCGTCTTAGGAATTCAGTGATAAACGGAGACCAATAACCTTATCAAACTTTATAGCGAAAGTGACTCAACCAAAAGTGATTAGAATATTGATTTAGAGAATATTATAGCAAATCCGAAACCTGTACCTGCTTATCTGATGATTAACTTCCTTTGTTCTTAATATGGCCTTGACTCATTCCACTGATTTCAGAAACTCCAGTAACGTCTGGAAAACAGCATGTTTACGCTTCGCCAAGCGATTATTTACTTCTTTAGAGGTATTGTAATTAAAGCCCAAAAGTCATTGTACAACAGTGTTGCAGTCTGTCATGCAAATGGTTAGTAGTGACCTTATGGATTACTCATCCATTATCTTCAAATTGTCTGATTTCTCGAGACTTAAAATTACGTTCACTGAACTTTCACTGCAATACCCAAACATTTCTTTTAAAATTAAAAAAGCGATTTTGGTTGACTTAAAAGCAACTTTGAAAGTAATCTGTTAATAGTCATTTAACCCTCTGAGGCGCAACCCTTTCCCAATGCTGAAAATAGGGCAGCCGTTGCCATCGCTCGACTTAACTACCAGCAAGATGGCGGATGATCGAAACGTTCATCGCGTGCCACAGATCGAGAGACACTTTTGACGTCAAAAAAGAGGCCGTCGAAACGCGATGAACGTTACGATCGTTCGTCATCTTGCTGGTCGTTAAGTCGAGCGATGGCCACGGCTGCCCTTTCTTTCAGCATTGGGCAGTCTATCCAGCCGTTCTCGCATTCTTCCATTTTTTAGCAGATGTCAGTGCTGTTAAAAATAATAGTGACCATTTTTTGACGGGAAATAGCTTGCTAAAAAGGAAAGGATTCTCGTGGAGCTATGTCACCCGCAACTATTTTTTTATAGCAATCCAGTCTATTCTTCGTGACTGGCAACAGTCAAAACGTCAGGGTTTGGTGTTCCCAGAGCGGGAACACTGCGCGTTAATGGGTTAAAAATTTCAAAAGTTTTTCTCTCTCACTTTTAATATTAATTCATTCTATAGATACTGATACCAGTTAGAACTATACAAAATTTCGTGATGATGCGAATCATAGAAATTTTGTTATCGTGCGGATAGTTCATAAAAATGCATTTTGAGGAAACGTATTAGGTTGTAACGAAAGTTTTCCGCCACTCCAAGTATTGCCTGCACAAGCAGTTCGCGTTGGTGTCTTTGCCACTATTTTGTAAAGCGATCTTTGTTATTTGAAAGAAAAGACTTGTTTTAGAGCACTGTGTTGTGAAATCCGCAAAACAATATCGTTATGATTAAGTATAAGGTGTCTGAAATGGAACTACCACGCTACCAGATGGATCCATCCTTTACTCTCAGTTCTGTCGCAAAAGGTCAGCTACAGAATGACACCGAATCATGTGTACAGCTTAAGGTACTACTGTTGTATCCTACGACACTGTGAAGATTTGGCACCGAAAGTTCAAAAACGAGGACTAGGATATTAAAGAAGCAGAGCGCTCTGACCGGACTACTGATGCTGATGTGCCCCGACTACGAGAATGTGTGGAAGAAGATAAAATATTCATCCACGAGAGCTAGCTAAAAGAGTTAGACTTTAGTGTCATGTCCATTAGTGGCGCTAAGCATCGCATAAACTTGACATATAAGGTCAATAGCTGGGTACTGCGTGAGCTGACTCAAGCAAATCTGGCGGAAAACTTTCGTTACAACCTGATAGTTTAAAGTTACCTTATTGCGTTCAAATATGAAGCTTTCATAAAACGTTTTTATGTGTATCCCCGGTTCTAGTAGGATCTATTCCATGAAACTGGGGTCAAAATACTCAGAAGTAACTAAGGTTTCAAAGGAAATTAAAATTGAAAAATCGATTTTTTTGGATTCTTAATCCTCCTAAGACACCCTTAAAGCTTTTTTATTTCTCGAGCCTATCCTAGTGTTCGAATGTTATGCGCCAAAAAGATAACAGCATTTCAATTCTTAAGCACGGATTTTTTTATATACCTCATTTTACACAACACATGACAATACCAGACTATTTTTAACTGAATTCGGAGATAGTTCATTTTTAAATAGAGGGTAGTAGAGTACTCAAATACGCGTATTTGTGATATGCATTGTGCAAGCTTAGCTCACTTTTTTTACTTGTGCTCTTTAGACTGACATCTGCTGAAAAATGGAAGAATGCGAGAACAGCTGGATAGACTGCCCAATGCTGAAAGAAAGGGCAGCCGTGGCCATCGCTCGACTTAACTACCAGCAATATGACGGACGATTTGTAACGTTCATCGCGTTTCGACGGCATCTTTTTTGACGACAGCTGGCTGTGCGGCTGTAAGAGAACTTTACAAATACTTATTTTACGGAGTAAGTTTTATAAAATTCTCCTTCAGTGTTTAAAACATATATTTTTAATGATTTCCTGCTGACTACAAAACATGCTTTCACTCACAATAGCCCTGAATGCTGACTTTTCTTAGAAATTTAGATATTTCCTTTCGTGCTAAAAAAACGTCCAAAATCTTAAAATGAATACATATATGGTGCATGCATTTATTTTTTAAACAATTTTCTGGAATTAAAAAAACAGGCACTTTTTACGATAGTTTTCTTGAAAAATAATATGACCGTTAAGGGATTAAGACGTGTTGAAGTGTTGGTGAAAATTACCTAACTAGGCTTGCTAGAACATCGATAGATTTTCCTCCAAAAGTACTGAACTAAAATCCATCATTACAAATTGTACTGATTTTTGAATGACGAAATTGTGAGATAGTGAAATCAATTGTGCAATCAAGCTCTATAAGGAAAGCCAACTGCTGATTTAACAGTATGTGTGAAGTCATTATCGACAGGTGTATGAAAATGACATTTCTGACGCTGCATTCCAATGTAGTTTTGCATAGTCTTATTAATGACTATGTCATTTTATCTCTCACCCCCTTTATTGAAAATTGTCCCAAAAATGCGACATAAATGTCGCATAATAGTAAATACTATTAGTACACAACAGCTTTAACCTGTTGTTACAATATTTCATAAGCTGCAGAATATGCATCACTCGTATTTTTTACATATTTACTTTCCGAACATGTACCATGTAAGGAAAGTATTGTAATCATGAAAAAATTCGAATTCGAGATTTTGGTGTATTGACACGTTTTGAGGTCTTCTGAATTCATTTATGCTATTTTTACGAGATGTGTGTGTGTGTGTGTGTGTGTGTGTGTGTGTGTGTGTGTTTGTGTGTATGTGAGTGAACACGATAGCTCCTGAACAGGGCATGCGATTGAGCTTAAATTGGGTATATATGTTATAAACCACCGTCGCAAGACCGGTATTGATTTGGGTGTGTATAGGACTTACAGTTTTTCTACAGGGATAAAATAAAGATTTCTTTTACATTATGGCCTATGGGGAGAAATTCTTCAAAGTGCGCTAGCGTTTAAACGGTATATTCGATTGAGCTCAAATTGGGTATACATGTTATAAACCACCATTGTAAGACCGGTATTGATTTTGATGTTTATAGGACTTATAGTTTTTCTACAGGGCTACGACAAAGATTTCTTTTACATTATGGCCTATGGAGGAAAATTCTGGAAAGTGCGCTATCGTTTAAACGGTACATTCGATTGAGCTCAAATTGGGTATACATGTTATAAACCACCGTTGCAAGACCGGTATTGATTTGGGTGTGTATAGGACTTACAGTTTTTCTACAGGGATAAAATAAAGATTTCTTTTACATTATGGCCTATGGGGAGAAATTCTTCAAAGTGCGCTAGCGTTTAAACGGTATATTCGATTGAGCTCAAATTGGGTATACATGTTATAAACCACCATTGTAAGACCGGTATTGATTTTGATGTTTATAGGACTTATAGTTTTTCTACAGGGCTACGACAAAGATTTCTTTTACATTATGGCCTATGGAGGAAAATTCTGGAAAGTGCGCTATCGTTTAAACGGTACATTCGATTGAGCTCAAATTGGGTATACATGTTATAAACCACTGTCGCAAGACCTGTATTGATTTGGATGTGTATAGGACTTACAGTTTTTCTACAGGGATAAAATAAAGATTTCTTTTACATTATGGCCTATGGGGAGAAATTCTTCAAAGTGCGCTAGCGTTTAAACGGTATATTCGATTGAGCTCAAATTGGGTATACATGTTATAAACCACCATTGTAAGACCGGTATTGATTTTGATGTTTATAGGACTTATAGTTTTTCTACAGGGCTACGACAAAGATTTCTTTTACATTATGGCCTATGGTGAGAAATTCTTGAAAGTGCGCTAGCGTTTAAACGGTACATTCGATCGAGCTTCAATTTGGTATATATGTTTGAATGATTCATCGATTAAAATTTATTTAAATGCTTGGTAATGATCTTAATCGTAAATGTTCGGAAAGTCGAGTGGAGTCACTCCAGATTTTTTTTTAATTACTATTAGTTCACAACAGCTTTAATCTATTGTTACACTATTTCGTAAGCTGCAGAATAGGCATCCCATGTATTTTTGTATAAATAGGTTACAATCCTAAAAATTTCAACATACGGTTACCAGGCGAAATATACGAAAGATGAGAGATAAAACGACATAGTTCAATTAGTATCGTTTTAATATGGCAATAATGAAACTAAAAAATTAGGGGGGTTCAGGGGGGTCTACCCCTGACGAGACTCGAACAGCCGAGTTTTTTTAGTAGTTTTGAATAGACCTTACATTAACATTCTGTCTAGCACTTTGTATACAGTGTAGGCCAAACCATTAGACTCATTTTAACAAAATTCATGTTTCTTATTAAATTTATTTGGGCTGTTATAATTTTTTCAATCGTATGAAACTAAAAGACTTCTTCAAAAATAGCAGTACCATGTACTGACATTGCAAAATGCGTGAAAAACGGTACTTGTTCAGCATTTCTATTCATAAAATGGATTTATTGTAGAAATAACTTTTGTTTTCAATATTTTGCACAATAAGTCCAAGAATTTGGCCAATACTACGAAGGGCAAAGGGGAGGGGAATTAAAATGAGTTGAAAACCCAGGGGGAAATTGGAATTTCTTTATTCATTGTTTCCGTTTCTGTTTTCAGTTACTAATAATGTTAAACGTGCAATTTTTTTTTTTTGTGTTACTTTATGCAATGCATTCATCCCCTTGAAACTTTAAAATATTTTATAAAGCTATTTTAAATGCAAAAATACTGAACTTTATTAATAGCTGTTTTTTTTTTTCATGAAGATGGGGTAAAAGTGGAGGATAGAGTTTTAAAAATTAAAAAATAGTACAGTTTATCAAATTTCATTTATTTTTTTATCACGGCTTACAAATTATTATATTTAAAAATATTAAAGCCAAGACTGTTAGACTTAGGTTTAACCCTTTTAACGCGCAGTGTTCCCGCCTTGGGAACACCAAACTCTGACGTTTTGACTGTTGCCAGTCACGGAGAATAGATTGGATTTCTATAAAAATAGTGGCCGGTGACATAGCTTCACGAGAATCCTTTACTTTGTAGCACGTCATTTCCCGTAAAAAAAAAAAAAAAATGGTCACGATTATTTTTAACAGCACTGACATCTGATGAAAAATGGAAGAATGCGAGAACAGCTGGATAGATTGCCCAATGCTGAAAAAAGGGCAGCCGTTGCCTTCGATCGACTTAACTACCAGCAAGATGGCGGACGATCGAAACGTTCATCGCGCGCCATCTTGCTGGTAGTTAAGTCGAGCGAAGGCAACGGCTGCCCTTTTTTCAGCATTGGGAAAGGGTTGCGCCTCAAAGGGTTAAAAGATAAAAATTGTTGCTACTGAAGGTATGGCAAAACGAGTAGGTATTTCTTTCTGATCAGAATATAAATAGGTTGTTTTTAAATGATTTTTTAACCTATATTTTCATAAAATACGAGTCAACATTTACGCTCATTAAGAAGTTTATTAGGAGCATTTGGAAACAGAATATTAACTTGGCCTAGATGTATTTTATCTCACCACATCAAAACATGAACAGAAAGAAAAATATTTCTAAAAATTCTTATTTTTTCTGATAAGCTGCTTAGCCCTTTTCTAAATTGAAAATAATAAGAGAAGATGTCAAATTTTCAGGGATGTACTTAGTTTCTAGGACGTTTTTTGGAGACACAAAAAACGCACATGGATTCAATAAACAGAAAAAAATTAATACTTTGTTTCCAAATGCAATAAATAAACTTTTTAGAGAGTATAAATATTACCCACTAATGCCTGAAAATATAGGCTGAATAGGAAATATTTAAAAGCAGTTTATATATTTTTGATCAGAAGTAAGTACCTACCCATTTTAACATACTGTACATTGTATCTCAAAATACCATTTTAAAAAATCATATTAAAAATTTCAAAAATCTGTAACTGCTATATACACTACAGTGAAAATTGAAATTTAAAGAGCGGTATTTTAACGATGTAGTTTTATTTACTTACTTATTTTTTTTTGTTGTTGTTGTTGTTTCGGGGATATTTTAATGTCTTTATTACAAATTACAAGTATTTACTTCAAGGACTAAAAAATTCTCAAACGCTGTACTGAACGATTAACCTATACTACGCATAAAACTTCCTGAAAAAAAATTCTTTTCTGAAATATGTCAAAATCAGCATTACTAGTGTGTTTTAGAATGCATTTCTGAATATTTCATAACTGGCACATTGCAATCTTTTCCTACAAATTATGAGGAGATACCTAAAATTTTTCAAACCCCTCACGTAATTCTTAGAACATGTTCGTAAACTACATGTTTTTTCTTTCTTTCTTTCTTTCCTTAAAAAAAAAATCTGGAGTGACTCCACTCGACTTTCCGAACACTTACGATTAAGATCATTACCAAGCACTTAAATAAATTTTAATCGATGAATAGTTCAAACATATATACCAAATTGAAACTCAATCGAATGCACCGTTTAAACGCTTGCGCACTTTCAACAATTTCTCCCCATATGCCATTATGCCATAACATAAAAGAAAGTTTTGTCGTAGCCCTTTAGGAGAACTATAAGTCCTATACACACCAAAATCAATACCGGTCTTAGGATGGTGGTTTATAACATGTATACCGAATTTGAGCTCAATCGAATGTATCGTTTAAACGCTAGCGTACTTTCAAGAAATTCCCCCCATAGGCCATAATGTAAAAGAAATCTTTGTCGTAGCCCTGTAGAAAAACTATAAGTCCTATACACACCAAAATCAATACCGGTCTTGCAACGGTGGTTTATAACATATATACCTAATTTGAGCTCAATCGAATCTACCGTTTAAACGCTAGCGCACTTTCAAGAAATTCCCCCCATAGGTCATAATGTAAAAGAAATCTTTGTCGTAGCCCTATAGAAAAACTATAAGTCCTATACACACCCAAATCAATACCGGTCTTGCGACGGTGGTTTATGACATATATATCCAATTTGAGCTCCATCGAATGCTCCGTTCAGGAGCTATCGTGTTCACTCACATACACACAAACACACATACACACACATACACACATACATACATACATCTCGTAAAAATAGCATAAATGGATTCAGAAGCCCTCAAAACGTGTAAAAACACCAAAATCTCGAATTCGAATTTTTTCATGATTACAATACTTTCCTTACATGGTACATGTTCGGAAAGTAAAAATAAAATACAGTTTGAAGCCCCATCCACTTGAAGCGTTACCCATATACAATTCACATTGTAGTACATTAAAATTTACAGAACTTTTTTAAAATCATCTTCTCATATCCACTCGAAAATAATAACATATTTACGCGAGTTAATTTTTGTCCTATTTGTTACATGCGTGGCAACAACGAATCGCGTCTCACAGAAATTCGGATTTTGCGACGGTGGCGTGATTACGGACTTTAGTAACGTTAGATCATTTTTCCAGATACTTCCTTCGTGCCTTTTCGAATTCCTGGCTGATACGGGATGATCTTTGAAACACTATGCTGGAATCGTGTAGAATCGGGAAGGGAGTTAACTTAATTAGAAATTTCATTAATCGCAAGCAACTGGCAACAGGCAATATTCAGTTAAAAATTCGTTGCCACTCGGGTAATCCTACAGGCGCACTGTCCACGTTTGGCGTTTTATCAAAGGGTACCTTGACCTGGATTCATTTATTTATTTATTTATTTTTGAACGTGTGTGTCACGTTTAGGGTTGCCGCCCGTCCCGCGAGATTTGGAATGTCCCGTTGCTAGGGCTTTAGAGGATACGTCCCACGAAAGGTGTATGCGGGACTCCCAATGTCCCGTTTTTTTAATAGAATGAGTATTTAATAATTTGATAAATTAGAAGAAATTTTAAACTTTGTTTCTTCTATAAATAAATATGATTTTAGCGGCAGTGATTGTAGACTTTTAAGTTTCTTTTCCAAATACACAAAATTGTGATTTCAGTAAAAGTGTTTTAACCCTTTAACGCGCAGTGTTCCCGCTCTGGGAACTCCAAAGTCTGACGTTTTGACTGTTGCCAGGCACGAAGAATCGATTTGATTTCTATAAAAATAGTTGCGGGTGATATAGCTCCACGAGAATCCTTTACATTTTAGCAAGTCATTTCGCGTAAAAAAACGGTCACGATTATTTTTAACAGCACTGACATCTGCTGAAAAATGGAAGAATGCGAAAACAGCTGGGTAGATTTCCCAATGCTGAAAAAAGGGCAGCCGTTGCCACCGGTCGACTTAACAACCAACAAGATGGCGGACGATCAAAACGTTTATCGCTTGCCACAGATCTAGAGACCCTGTCAAAAAGCGTCTCTACATCTGTGGCACACGATGAACGTTTCCATCGTCCGCCATCTTGCTGGTAGTTAAGTCGAGCGATGGCAAAGGCTGCCCTTTCTGCAGCATTGGGAAAGGGTTGCGCCTCAAAGTTTTAATATAGCTTATGTCTTTTCCAAATAAGTAACTATCACAGAAGATTTGATTTAAGAGTTTAAGATTATTTTATAAAGGTATACTATTGATACCTACTTATAGGTTGTTTTAATTATTTCTTGCATGCCAATGTAAAAAGGTTTTGCTTTTGTTTGTGAAAGGAATTAAAAAGTTCCTTTAACTGAATTGCTAATGATAGTACTGTTTGTTCTGATTATAAAGAAGAAATATAGAGGACTCCGTAATAGTAAATGTTAATTTTTCATTAGTTTACCTGATTATTTAAATTTTTGTTAACTGTGTTACATGTATAATAAGTAAAACAAAATATTCAATAAAACTTTTTAAAATGTAAAAATCCAATAAGGTTCTAATGGTTTTTCTCGCCTTTCTGTAATTTGCAAGCTGGATACTATTTTTTTTTTTAAAGTCACGTCTCTAATTTTGATGGTGAAAGTCCCGTAAATTTGCGAATAAAAGTTGGAGAGCCTTAATATGAGGTATATGTATATTTGAGTATCCATATTTTGTTGAAATTTTCGTTTTAACTCCTTTAAAACTTTTCTATTCTGCATATTTGTGTTGAGGGGTTGCATTTTTGTATTTTACACTACTTAGAAAAATAGCTATGACCAGCACTGTGGTTACCAGCTTGGAAAGAATAGAAAAGCAGGAAAAAACGGTAGATAAAAATCCAGCTAGGGGCAAATGTTGAAAATCATTTGCCCCTAGCTGGATACTGAATCATTTGCCCCAACTGATACGGAATCATTTGCCCCAACTGATAAACCGTTCAAACCGTTGAAAATCAAACCAAACGGTTTGATTTTCAACCAATCCTTGGTTGAAAATCAAACCGTTACCGCTAGATTATCTGTTTGCTTAAAACGGATATTGTTTAACCCCCTTTAAGTAAATTACTTTTTACATGACTCGTGACTTGTCCCGACAGTTTCTGTATAGAAATATATTTGGAAATTATTAATATATATATACAATTATAATTATATATAATTATTATTATATTTGGAAAGTTTCAATAGCATGAACTATTTAAAACACAAATATTTCTTTACTGTGCAAGTTCAAATTACGAAAACTTATTTTTAAAATACTCTCTGCAGGTATTGAAGATAAGTAACATGAAACTTTAAATTTCGGCTACAATTATCGACATTTTTATATTTAAAAGAGGCATGTATTAAATGTGAACTAATTAAATAAGCACATTCTTAATAACATCACACTATGAAAAAAAAAATATTTACTTCAGCAAGATAATAAGTTTAAAAATGAAACCAATTGTCGTTAATTTTTTACAAAGTTAAATTGTAAACATATTATTCTAATTTTAAATATCTTAATTTTATGTTCTATTTATCGAACACTTGGTATTACTTGTCTGTACAATGATACAAAGACTCAATCATGCATTTTCAAATGTTGTTTACAAGTAGTATATTTTTACACGCAAAAAAAAGTATTTTTTTTTATAGAATTTAGGTGTTCTTTAAAGCTGTATTTCGAAAAAAAATCATAGGGTTTTGGAACATAGTACGAAAATCCTAAATATGTCAAGTGCTTGAAATTTTTTTTAAATGCCTCTTTACAAGATGTGCTGTACAGTGGAATAAACGACAAACATGTATCAAGAAAGGAACTTTAAGAAACAATTTCCAGAAATCGAAAATTTTGCCAAGCAATTCCACTTTCAGAATTTTTTTCTGAAAGTTCCGTAAAAGACACCGGTTTTTCATTTGTTACAGTTCGAGCGACGTTGCAATCCAGCAACGAATTTAAAATTATATTTCTTATAATAAAAAAACTTTAGCACATTCCTTGTTTTTATTGTTCATCGAAGTTTTTCAGAATATGATCTTTAGTTTAATGAAAAACGGTTTATTTTCTCTATTAAAAAAAAAAAAAAAAAAAAAAAAAAAAAAAAAACTAAACCTGCAGGGAGAGGTGAGAAAATTGACTCTTATTGAGCTAATTCATACTGACATATTAATTGAGCTAGATTACCCGAATGCCACACCGTGTGCCACACTGGAGCCATCGTGATTCTACGGGCTCCGAAAGAGGCCTACGGACGTTCCCTCATTGGTTAGATTCGGCCGTTAGATGACGAGTCTAAGTGCTGGAACCAATAAATGAGCATCCGTAGGCCTCTTTGGATGACGCATCGAAATGCAGAAGCAGGCCCGGTAGAATCACGATGGCCCCGGCCACACGCATGCGGATTTTCAAATATCCGCGGTCAAAACTTCAATATACGAAGACAGCCATGAAAGTCACATTACTTATTTTTTCGATTCTTATTGGTTTCTTGAATCCAATGACAGCCAATTTGAATCGAATGTTTTAATGTTCATCCATGGGCGCCGGCAGAATATTTCCCAGGGGGGGGGGGCAAAGACTACTTCAGCGTATGGTTACCATGTTGGAAAGAGCAAAAAAGCAAGGGAAAACACTCCCCACAAAAATCCAGGGGGGGGCATTGCCACCCCTTGTCCTATGCTGCTGGCGCCCATGTGTTCACCACTATTGAAAAGTGTGTAGTCTCCTAAATAACAACTGATTATTGTTTGCATTTGAAGTTATTAAAAAGAAAAGTTCTAGTATTTTATAAGTGTTCGGTGTAACTTTTATAATGGATTCGGAACCTGGGGGTATATATTTGTGTATTTAAAATATAGTTATTAATTTCTGTCGTTCTTTTTGCAAATACCTAAATAAAACTAATCTTCGAGTTAAATTTCATGCAGTGATTTACTTTACTGAGCTATAATGTTGTAAATTCATTAGAATCAGGCTACGTTTTAAGGATTATAATAAAGTTCCTCATCGTAGCTTAACGTCTATGTTAATTATAGTTGCTAATATTTGTTAGTCTCCTCATTATTAGTTAATTTATAGCAAAAATTAAAACACACTAATTTTTATTTTTTAGGTTCCTCTTTTGAGAATGTCGTCATATGTCGTGAACAACTAATTGAATATTATAGAGACTAATTCAAAAGATAATAAAAAAAGTTGAAAATTTGTCGGCAAAGTAAAAATTTTTTTGCGTGTTAAGGATGATTTAACAGGCGACTTTTCATATGCTTTTAGTATATCCCAATCATGTTTTTTCTTCAATTTGTTTAGCTATTTAAATGCTTAAATCCATCTGTAGGTTTTAACCAAAAAATTTAAAATATCCGCCTTTGTTGGCCGGTATGAATCCAGTTTCAAGATGGGAAATAACACTTGACGCGAAAGGAAATCTTCACAGCTATTTTTTACAATCTGGGAATGTACAGGTTAAATCTAGGTTCTACAGAATATTCGTTTGATAACACAGCCCTATACTTATACACGGCTGTACTCATACATAGAGTGTAAACAACTTTCGTAGCTTTCGAAGACACTCTGAGAGCTGTACAAATTTTCATTTTAAATAAATTCAAATGAGCTTCGTCCTGGTAAAATAGAGCCAGAAAACTGAGTATAAAAATAAACAAACTCGAACACTTTTATTGGTATAAATAATGAGGTTTATTGTGTTCTAATTTTAATTAACAGGCATTGTACAATGTTCAGAAAGAATACATTTGATTTGTGGGCTCATGAAAAATCGAATAGAGATAGGAACATTAATTACAGTAGATTATTCAAAAACACTAGTACAGCAGAATGGTAAGTAAAGGAGATGGCATTATGACGGATTTTCCCAGTCGTTGAACAGTTCGCAAAAAAATTCGTCATCAATTAGTTGAACAGGATCGTTGACTTGGGAGGAGATGGTCAGGCGCTTACGGACTGCTCACGAAGAAACTTTCTCTCTTACCTTGTTGCGGTCGTTTCACTCATTCGAAAAACGACTATTTTAATGGCTATCCATATAGATGTAGCGACAGGCACTTGTAAGAATGTTCTTGCATCCAAAGGATATGGTCAGAAGCATGCTTGTAGATTGAGCACAAGTTGAATGGCTTGCAGTTTACAAAACTGAAATGTCGTTCTTTGAAACAGTCCACTCATAAAGCTAGATTTTGAAGATATTCTTCACCTTGGCCGGGCCATCGTGATTCTACCGGGCCTGCTTGTGTACTCCGAAAGAAGCCTGCGGACGTTCACTCATTGGTTACATTAGGTCGTTAGAAGACGTATCTAAGGGCTGGAACCAATAAGTGAGCATCCGTAGGCCTCTTTGTATGACTCATCGGAGTGCACAAGCAGGCCCGGTAGAATCACGATGGCCCCGCCTTGGCTTATATGTAAGACTTTGTGATGGAAGGTGGCGGCTCTTCCTTCAGACACTCATGAATTGTTCCCGAAAAACGTTCAGTAACTGTCATTATTTATACCAATACTGTTTCAGTCTGTCGTAAAACGATGATTGCCAAGATTTTAAAAGACAGCCATCACTGTAGCGATGGATATTTATAAGAACATTCCAGCATCGAAACGAGACAGAAAAATGTTCACAAATAAAGCTCGAGCTTGTAAAGCAGAAATCGTTCTTTAAATACAGCTGGATGAAAACATTAAAATTCGGAAATGGTATCTCAGGAACTTTAGAAACTCGGTTCGATTTCGATGGTTCTTCAAGTCTGATGCACGTCAAATTTCTCCTCTTCGTGAAATCTCATGTTTTTTCCTGTTTGGATGATTCCTGAAATTTGCGTTCCCTCGAGTTTAGATCGTTCCTAATCGGACTGCTGTACTCGAGATGAAAATGTAGCAATTTGGTTTTGGTTGAATAAATATATTACATACCACTGCGATTGTAGTTTGGTTTTGACCTATTGAGAAGGAAGTCCGCAGAGGACTGAATGTCCATGGTCGATTGGATGTTGTTAAATGATGAAGTGTGTGAACAGGGACTATTGAGCATTTAAAAGGTGTTAGTTGCCAAATGTATCTGTAGGTGTGTAGCTGTTTGAAACTGGGGGAGGGGGTCTGGGTAGTTTGGGTTTTTGGTAGTAGTTTGGATGAGGTTGGAAGCAGGAGAGGTGGGAGAAAAATTTACGGATGTGTCGGAATTTCTTTTTTCGAATTTTAATATTAGGAAAGACGGGAAATGAGGGAAGCGGTGACAGACAGGGGGGAGTAGGGATGAGTTGGCGTGTCTGTGGGAAATTCGGGGGATGAGGGAAGCGGTGACAGGCAGGGGGAGTAGGGATCGGTGTCTATGGATGCTACGAGTGGAGATGGCAAAACTGGTAGGGAAGAAGGTGACTGTATGGACCTCCTTGAATGAGAATGAAAGTGGAGGTAAGTGTTGGAGGTGTAGCTGGCGAAGAGGGGTATGATGTTATAGTGTGCCTTGTAAAGGGTGTTACTGTTCTGTAGGATGCTATAGATGGTGTAGGATGCTATAGATTCGTATGGATGGTGCTGGACTTACTCCTCTAGAATCCTCCCCCTTCGTCACTAATCCGCGGGAACGATTATGATGCCAACGAAGAGTATCAAAGAATCAGAATTAAACAGCATTAAAAGGATATACAAGACACTTATAATACAGATAACCACGAAACACACATTTTCACTAAGAAGGTATTGACTGAAATCATTTGTTGAAATTTTGATTCTTTATATTGCTGTGAACAATACCGAAATTTGAAACCTGCAGTTTGATTGTTGCGCTGTTTGCTTCTCCATTGTTAATATAACAATGACTTTTTTTTTTTTGGGGGGGGGATCCATTTCTTTTTCTCCTGTTTTAACTTTCGATAGAAAAATAGAGGAAAGAAGTGTTAATCAAAACACATAAATTTTGGGAGTATTTTCGCAAAATTGAAGGCAGAAAACTAAATACTGCTTGCATTCGGATTCAAATGCTAAAATATAACAAGTAACTTAGAAGGTTGTTAATTTTTAATCTCATAATCGTGTTCGTAACCGATATAAATAAATACAGTAGAGCTCCGATTATCCGACAGCGGATGATCCGAGGTGCGGATTATCCGCGAGAGTCTCTGCGGAAAATTCTTTTAATTACAAACCTTTAAAAATAATCAAATCTAACAGGGAAAGCAAAATTATTGACCTTAACGACTAGAGTCTGCAAGTTTATGCATCCACTCTTCTTACAGTTCAGTGGTCTCAGAATCAAATAGCGAATAAACATTAATTTCTTGCCCCCATTAGTTATTAGTGGTCATTTGAAAACTACAACTAAACCATTAATTGTTAGTTAAAGATCCAACTGACAACTATTCGTTTTAGATGTAGGGTCAACGAACATCACACAACTAAATCAGTTTTAGTTAAACTGAAGACAAACTGATTTGTTGAGGTTAGTTGGACCTTTAACGACAGCTTTACTTGAACATTTAGTTGTGTTCCATTAGCAAATATTTGGTTGATGCCTACTTTAGGACCCCCACTCTCGCCAACGCGACGATAAAGATTGATATACAGTTGCCATTACGATTTTTTGTATTTATATTGCAGCCATACGGCAAAGGGTTTATTCGTAAATTTCTCTCAGTAATCAGCCGGTATTCCAGTTGATTTTGCACGTGATCAGTCATGAGTTTTGATCTTTGATAAGGCCGTTGCCTACGTAGGGAACGATAAGGTTTAGTATCCTTTTACGCATGTTCGATCTTTGTTTAGAAAATTTCTATTGGCACGTATTAATAGGAGCAGACGATTTCAACTCATTTATATTAGCATCGTCAAGCACAAATAAATCTGATACGGGAAATTTGGTTGCTAGGGTAACTTTAAATATTAAAGTATATATATGTATTTTTATTTATGCATTAATGATATAATTTAATATCACGGACGCAAAAATTTCTGGCATCTGAAAATTGGTTGCTAGGACAATTTTAAATGTTAATTTTTTAAGTTATAAGAATTGAGTTATTTTCGAATTTACTAGTTGATAACTATTTCTAAACAGCGGATTCGGTGAATTTATCTATTCTGTTTCTTAATTTGGTGACGTGTTTTAAATTTGCCTTGCAAATTTTTTAAAACTCATTGCAGAATTAGTTCTTTTGTTAATTATTTTAACATTCTTATTCCATTTCTTATGAATTTAAAGAATCTGCTCATAAATTCTTGTCAAATGAAGTCATTTGGAACATGTAAGTGCATCATTACATTTATTTTACCTGTCAACTAATTAATTTTTAATAGTTGTCGTCAAATTCCGTATTTGGTGTGTTTAATGCTGAATTGTTCACATTAATTTCATCCAGTTTCTCTGGGAAACGTTGAAACTTGTGCGCATGCGCGATCATGGACTATTGACAGGAAGGTTCGCCAAAACGCGGCGATTTTTTACGTTGGCGAGAGTGGGGGTCCTAAAGTAGGAATCAACCAATATTTTTTAGCTGAACGTTTAGTTCAACTTATAATTTAGTTAATGATGTCCAACTCTGATTTCAATATTTAGAGCACATATGGGGAAACCCAAGCCCGGGTTTGGCCGGCTATAGCTTTTGATCAGCCCGCAAACCATTTCAAAATTCTTATAGGAAACCTATAAAAAAAATTCGAAATTCCATATAAATTCCACTTACACTGTCTACGATTTCGTAAATATCTTGAAGTTCGGCCAGCAACTTTTCAAAGCTTGTCCATGCTTGATTTATAGCATATCTTTGGAAGAATTTATTTTATGCCTTTTAATACAATAAAAAGCTTCTATTTTTAAAAAATTTTATTTTTACTTACAAATAGGATATGTGTTCCATTTGTAACTAAAGTTTTAAAGTATGAATAAAGAAATATAATTTGTTAGATGTCCCTAATTGTATAACTAAAGTTTTTCGTTTAGTTTGTTACTAAAGCAAAGTTTTATTTGTAACTAAAGAGCAAATTTTCTTCATTTTATGAATATTTTTTTATAAATATAAAACTTTACCATTACACCATGGAACCTCCTCCCCCCCCCCCCTCTTGTTCCGGCTGGAATCGAACCCGGGTGTCCTAGGCGAAAGTGTCCTAACCACTAGACCAAATGGGATTTATAGCAACAACTTCTACATTTCTATCAAGTGAAAGAGCCTTGTTTTTAAGAGTGGCACGCTGATGGAAATGCAAAAGAATTTCATTAAAACTATTCTAAAAATGGACTGAGTTAAGAAAAAGCCGTTTCAAAGCGACACTTTAAATTTGTATACTCCACGTCCCCCCCCCCCCCCAAAAAAAAAAAAAAACAGTAAAAGGGACCTTCTTTTATAATGAGTTTATGAACAAGGTTTGAGCATTATATCCAAAAAAATCAGAAATATGAAGATGAACATACGTTTACTTAGCCACTTATCAATAGCTCTCGAAGGTGAAAAAATCCGTCCGATGATCGCGTTTCAAGGCTTGCACAAATAGAATGCAAAAAAATATTTTTCGTTATAACAAACGTTTAAAATCGTGTATAGCTTAGGATCACCTTTATCCTCTTCAGACCAGACAAACCTCGCATTTCAAATGAAATAATAATCTCATTGTTTTTAAAAAACCGATAGCACTTAAAAAAGACAATCTGAACGTGCATTTTCAAATAGTTTTTTGAATGAAGCTTAGTTCCCAATCTCTTTCACTAGCAAAATGTTATCACCCATAAACTAAGATTATAAAGAGACTTGTAGGACAACATTTATCTTTTAAAAGTTCTTTTAAGCTATATGAATTTTGACAAAAAATTACTCACAAGTTCAACTTTGGAAATTTCAATAACGTTCAAATATCTTGTGTAGCGGCAAACAAAAATAGAATGTACCCCTCAGTTTGTATTTTTGTTACACATTCACATTAATTAAAAATATTTCATTTAAAATTGAAGCAAAAATGTGTACGTCAGTTTAGAGCTACACAAAATTTTAAAGGATCGTTTCAACAGTGAAAAAGCAAAGGTTCACATATGCGGACTCTGGAGCGATGAGATTAAACGAAGATATCTCTGGCGTATGACTAAAGGCTGAAATTTTCTATAGATCGTAAGATTTGCCCCAAGCACTAATGAGTAACTTGTAATTTTCGTATGAGGGTCGCATTCAAACTTGAGACATCCCACTTTGAAAATTAACGAAAGGAACTTTCTGCGCATTCGTATTTCATCGTAACTGTAGGTTAATTCAAATGTTATATCCTTCAACATGTTTTCTTAAGACTTCCCCATCATTGCCATTTCAGCTGTAATAAGAGAGTCTCATGGTTAATTTGTTTAACAACGAGCGAGAAGAAATATTCTACTGCCAAAATCCTTAATAAATTAAGTTTTCTCCTCTAGGCCACATGGAGGGTAAAGCAAACAAGTTTATTCCAGAACAAATTCAAACAGCTCATGTTCAGTGGCGCACACAAGCGACGGATCTAGGGGGGGGGGGTCTTACCACCACCCAAAGAAGCTAACTTTGCTTCGTTAAATACGTAGTCACATTTTTATAATTTGATTTTATCGAATTCTATTTAAGAGTGTTGTAAAATTGACTGTTTATTGAATACATAATCCTCTTGAGTTAATTGTCACTTCTTTCACAAGGTACACTGTTAATAGAAGTAGTTCAACACTTCACCATACAATAGAGCTAAATGAGCTGCAACCTTTTAATTGGGAAACGTTGAAGCATGATTCAGTTCTTTGTTCAGTTTAAGCAGCAAACCATCTTTCAACGTTTCTCCATAGAAAAGTTGCAGCTAATTTACAGTACAGTAAAGTAGCTGCAAACTTTCTATGGAAAAACAATGAACCATGAATTTGGAGCTTAAACTGACCAAAGAGCCAAATCATTGTTCAATGTTTCTCCATTGAAAGGTTGCAGCTAATTTAGCTCTATTGCATAGTGAAACGTTGAACTATTATCAGTGTAGGTTCTCTCTTCATTAACTTAAAAATCATTTTCTTCTATACTAGATATGGAATTTGCGAAGAATTCTACAGAAGATTACAGTGTATAATATTTTCAAAGACTTAAAGCAAGTTTTTCCACTATTAAATTCGAAATTTCAACAGCGATGTCTTTTGCACTGATCGCCGAAGTTTAGTTTACGACAAATAATCCTGGAATGCAATTTGTTTCCCAAACTCTATTTTGCCGTATCTCATGACATAGTCCCCCTGTCAAAGCTCTAGTGTTTTATATTTGTTGCCAACCATCATTACCAGTTTACTCTGAAATATTTGGAGTGCAGAGTAAGTCATTCCCAATTCTCACAAAACTGAATAAAACCTAGTCCCTGTTAGCTTCCCGGGTTTTTTAATTATTTCTTTGAAATTTTACAAGTTTTCTACAATTGAAGTAGAAATTTTTGTAAGCAGTTTATCCAGGTATTCATTACTATTCTACGGTTTTTAGAGCCGCAAAATAATCATTTCGGTCATTGTCCTTGTAGCTTCTCTACTAAGTCATTTCGGTCACAAGACCTACAACAGGAAATACTTAAGTGTCAAAGACTTTCCATTAAACATCAAATATAATATTTTGTATCAAACGCAAGAAGAAAAATCCATTAAAGTGACAGAAATGATTAAAAATTATCATCCTTGCCTAGTTTCATGAGAATCATCCTCTTGGACAAGTGTTTCTCCACCTGTGTGCCACGGCACTCTGGTGTACCATAAGATTGTCAAATGTGCCGCTAAGGGTTTTTAAAGAATTTTAAAAATTGTGGTATATCAGTGATACATTTCTTTTTATCATGTGCTGCTTTCCCACTTTCACCGAGCTATACTCTATGAAGGGTGAAACAAATTTTACAGCATGGAAAACCGGTCTACCGATTTTTGAAAGATCTCTTTACAGCAAGATTCCTGCAAAAACAGGCTCGGGCTTTCATTGAATCTCTTTTGTAAATAATTTTATAGTTTATTCTTATCAAATTTTTTGCGTCATAAACTTTTTTTTTTTTATGTGCAGGTGTACCGTAAATAATTCCAGCTATTTTCGGTGCGCACTCAACAAAAAAGAGTGGTGAGAAACACTGTCCTAGACATACTGAATGCAGAGCTCAACTACTGAAGCAGTAATTCCACTATTAATAACTCATTCGAGTGAACGCAATGCCAATAAATCAGAAAATAGAACTATACTAGAGAACTCATCCTCATTCGAAACCGATTCGAAAAGTGAGTCAAGTAAGGTGTTGACTTGTGGCATAGAATTGCACAGCGAGGCTAGACTTGTGCTCTATCGCTGCATTTGGCGAGTGGTCAATGTAAACTTCAAGCGGAATATACAGTCAATGTACGTATTAAACCCTTCTGGCGGAAAAAAAACCGCCAAAACTTAGTGGATGTTGAAATATTTACATTGAAATATTCTTCATTTATAAAAATCAGGTTTCAAAAATATGAATAACAACTCGTGAAATGATATTCCAGAACCTTTCGCAGATTACACAGCTGCTCTGCATATGGATGCACCATTTTTTCTTAAAAAACTGAAATCTGTGCGCTGGCCACAAATGCTCCTCAGAAAACTAAGTATAGTTGGATGCGCAGCGGGATCTTGACACAAGTCAGCTGCCTGTAACAAATGCCTGAAGTTAGGGTTGCCAAAGTACTGCCACTTATCTACTCGTAAGATTAAAAAGTAAGTATTCACATTTTGGTATACCAGAATAGTAAAGACTAGTCACAGAACACTTAATTGAACACTTTATTCATCAACTGATAAAAAGGAAATAAGTTACAGGCAACACTAAAAATTCTTATACAAGTTACTAAAATATTTCGTTGCATACGGTCAAATTTTTGATTCATTACAGACTCGAACATAAAGAGTTACATTAGTATCTTCAGAAGATGTTAGCAACAACTTTAAGCTTGTTATGCAATAACGTTAGCTAGCTCAAGAATGGTCCTCATTCAGTTATATAAGGTAGATTAAGCAACGAAATTTTAGTTTAAACCTTGAGATAAGGCATCTGTTCAGTCGTAATTTGTGCGTGAACACTCAAGGTAAACATTGAACAATTTTTTCCCCCAGATTAACAGCAAAAATCTAAAAGTTAAGAAAGCGTAAAAAACATTGGAAAAAACGAGAAAGTGTCTCTTGGACATTGTTATAAACTAAGCGAATTTTCGAAACGTTGTCAAGTTCAAAAAAACTTTTTCCTAAAAAAAGTAAAAACGAAAACGCTCAAAATTAGACATTCTGAAGCCGATTCTAAAGTTATCAACTTGAAAAGAAAGCGGCTACTACACAATTAACAGTAGCTGAGGCTAAAATAATTCGGATCCAAATATTATTAGTGTTAAAAGCTAAAACGAAATGGTTAGGTTGGTAGAATTTTGTTTATTTAAAATATACATGCAGTTACAGCACTGTCTAGCTTAAACGAATAAAATTTGTCAGATTAGATAGAATCCAAATTCTACGTGCATGTGCGAAATGTTAGTGGAAGAAACTGGAAATTTAGGAATGTTTAAGACTGTTAGCGCTTTTTGTAAACCAGTTTGTAGGTGATCCGGACTTGAAAAAACCCCAATTATTGCTATTGATTTAAGCTTGTTCGAACGTCTTTTGGCCTCATTCACATCCTTTCGCCATTTTCGTCGGAGGAAGGCGAACCGGACTGGTATCTCGTCAAGTAAGTTCGGCGCTCGGCACCGGGTGCAGCCCTGAAGTTCTTCAGCGACCAGTCTCCGAGTCTGTGGTCCCGGATGGCTGAAACATACAAGATCAGTATTTTCAAACAGGTAGTACGACTGGATATAGCTGGATTGCCATATTAGCAGTTGATAGGGGACCATTAAGCAATTGATAGGGGACAAGCAGGGTGCGAATTTAACATTTTCTCCAGGGGGGGGGGACATTTAAGAGAAAACATTCTCCAGCAGGGGACATTTGAGGAATAAGAAAAAGAAAGAAAAAAAAAGGAGGGAAGGTGTAAATGCTCCACTCACATAATATATCAGGTATTACATGGCAAATGCAGTCACCAGCATGTCTGAAAGTGACTTAAATTCAAACAAAAGTCGATCCCCGATTTTCTATACACATATTTCTGCCTGTGTCGATTCTCCGTCTATTGAGGAAATTCGGCTGGTGGCCATGGGCGCTAGCAGAATATTTCCCAGGGTGGGGGGAGGGCAAAAACTACTTCAACGTATGGTTACCATGTTGGAAAGAGCAAAAAAGCAAGGGAAAACACTGCATACAAAAATCCAGGGGGGCATTGCCCCCCCTTGTCCTATACTGCCGGAGCCCATGCGGTGGCAGAGCAGTGCTTGATCGTTCATTTCGCAGTCTTCCTTTGAAACCGGACCCCAGTTACAGAATGAGAAGTGGCATCAGGTATATGTGCATATCTATTTTAAAGCTATGCTTGTAACTTGATCCATTGTCTAGTAAATTAAAGAAAAATTTCTATTCTCAATAAGTAAAATCGTTAGGTACTTTTGAACTGTAGGGACAAAGATTAATTTAACATTTCTCCAGCAGGGGATAAATAGTATCCCTGGCAGGGATCCATTAATATTTCTCTAGCCAGGGATATTACATTCTTCAGCCGGGGACGATCCCCGGCATGCCCCCCGTCAATTCGCACCCTGGGGACAAGTCATAACTAGTTTGAGATGTTTAATATTTAAAATCTACTCTTATCACTCAAACAAGGTTTACCCAGAACCTCGAGAAGTTTACTGGACCGCTACGTAGCAATCCAACAAAAAATCCAAAACAAGAAAATCTTGTAATCATAAACAACTATTACATTTCTTATTTAATCAACCGCCTACATTCAAAGGGTTAAGCAGCAACCCATAAAATATGGCAACTCGTAAAATATGGCAACCCATACTTCCATACTTTGCAAGTTTGTATCTCACCTGCTATGGCAGCAAGCATCTTCCTCCTGGCGCCGTAGCTTATGCCCAGCTGCTGGAGATCAAGATCGGATAGCGTCAGGAAAGTAACCAAGTCGATCTAAAAAATACAAAATTTTAGCGTCCTTTACAGGAATTGTGTTTATTGATTGCATTAAGCGGTGATGCAGTTTTATCAGGTTGTAACGAAAAGTTTTCCGCCATATCTGCCTGAAATACTAACTTCTAACTCCTTAGATAACCGTTTTTGAACTTTCGGTACCAAACCTGCACAGTGTCACATGATACAACAATAGTGCTTAAAGCTGTACTCGTAATTCGTTGATATTATGTAGCCGACTTTTTGCAACACAACTGAAAGTAAATGATGGTTCTAATCCTCTAGCTAGAGTGATAGTTCTATTTGAGACACCTTATACTTAACTATTTTTTACAGATTTCACAACGCAGTGTTATAAAGTAAACCTTTCTTTCAAATGCCAAAAATCGTTTGACAAAATATGAGCCAATACGCCAACGAGAACTGTGTGCTGACGAAGTTTGCGGTGGCGGGAAACTTTCGTTACAACCTAATAATATTTATTACCCAGTACTTTTAAAACGATTACATCTGGCACTTCGCAAGAGAAAAGGCGACTACTTAAAACATAGTTAAAACAAGAAAACCTAGTCTATGAAATGCTGAAAGTTTATGGTTTCATAAATATAGCGTTCAAGTATTAAATTCTTCTAATCATTTCTAGTTAGTATAACTGAAAATTTACACACTTATCTAGTCAAATCTGTTGGTTTTTTTAAAGCATTTTGGGGTAAAATAGTCTAGTTCCGATAATTCAATTTGAGATTCAATTTTTACAAACTTGCGATCAAGTTGCAACTTTTCAACTTAATGATCTGTTTCCGGCGTTATCATGAAAAAAATTTTTATTCAATATTTTAGCCTTACATTACAACTTGGGTCACTATCTTTCGAGGGGGGGGGGGGGGGGGGTTGGGTTGTAACTACATACAAGATTCCGACGGTTGTTAAAAAGCGTGTCAAAAGTTGTGCATTTGCTTACTCCATTATGACAGATGCGATTACTCACGAATCGCTAGTGTACTGCTTCACAGCTGTACTAATGGGAAATTATTACACTTGGATCACCAAAAGTGTGAACTACCGAAAAGCACCAAGCACTTTAAATTTGACTAAAATTAATCTTGTAATTTAATTTCGTGGATCTGTAGATCAACGTAACGTGCACGAATGTTCGAGTAATTTTAACCAATTCATAAATTTTGCCAGTTTGTACAATTAAATTTTTTTAACGTTCATGTGACAGCCAGGGAACAAAACACGCTACTCAGAATTTCTAGAACTACGTTAACCACACCAGTTTTGTAAATCATTACAGTCTTTATTTGAAATATTCCGGCTCTGGACTTTAAAAAAGTAACCAAACTCCTGTTATTCTCTATTTGTCTTAACATAAAAGCAGCAATCTTACTAATGGAGGACGTCAAAACCATTGACAAGGTTATTGTAACAAATATCGACAATGATTACCACTATTTCTGCCGACTGGAACAGAATAAAGACTGCACTTGGGAAACAAGTATCGCTTTGGGTAAAAGGTAGACTGCAGAAAAAGAATTTAGAACTTAATAGCAGGCTTCAAGAAAATTTTAAAATACTTGCCTCTTGATGGCTCAAAATATCGCTGTACTTCTGCAAGTCCAGAATATTAAGCAGCTGTTCGATATTTTTGATAGCTCCGTAATTAACTGGAGGTTGTTGGGGAATATTCTCCCAGAAGTTGCTGAAGCTAAATGGAGAAACTGGGGAAGAAATTGATTCATTTCAGACAATATCGTGTAATAGCATGACAACTTTATCAAAAATTTGAAACTAACGGGTACGTAAAGTTTAAAGTCAAGTTTGAGAAATTCTTTAGGAGTATGCGGGATTATATTAGTTAACTTTTCCAAATCACTTCGAAATATTTGAAATTTTTTTAAAAAGTTTAGATTTTACCACGACCGATTATTTAAGGCAAAAAACTCGTTTTAACATCTGGCGTGTTTAGTTTTATTCACTGATTGAAACGAACATAGAAAGTATTAAAAGTTAAATAAAACGAAGTCAATACATCACTCTTCAGAGGTTAATTATTCACGATTCACATTTGTTTTGGCCAAACGTATCTTATAATTGTTTGCCAAAGTTAATTTATTAACATTATTCGTTTATAGGCAGATTTCCTTGACTACTTGTTTTCTATTGCACTTTTAGTCCCCTGCCCCAAACATTGGTAAACTAGTTGAATTCTAAACCGATTTTAAACAGCATAAATAGCTCAATTCAATAATTCAATCTTTAGATTTAAGCAATACATTGCACTAAATTACGATTCTGCAAGTTAAGATTGGGTCCGAACATTAATTACTGGTGCAATTCACGCAAACTATAAACACAGGGTTTTTAATGATCGAATTTCCCTGAAGCATATTACTTATAGGAACAAAAACTGTATTTTAAAATTTAAAAATTGACAGCAATACGAAGAACAAAGTTGATGGCTTGCAACAAGATTCAATCTTGCATCCTTACCGAATCATTTGAAAAATAATTTTGTTCTGTGCTGATAAATCGTCATGTTCAGCAAATCAAGTATTTTAAATATTTGGCTTTTCCTTGCCCAAGGTAATTAATATGCCAATCTAAAATCGCTAAAACTATCAAAAGTTAGGACTGAATTAAAAAGACCAAATGCACACAATTCTGAGGACAGCAAGTAACCAAAAGCATGTTTTTGCTGTCCTAGAAGCGAACTTTATTCCCCGAGAAAAGATCTAGGAATGAAAATATATGTAGGGTCGTGGAAATTTTCGTCTAACAAATTAAGTTTCCTTGTACAGCGAAAAGTGAATTACAAAAACTGCTGCTGCCAAAGCAAACTCCGGGTATTTCTATTGTGTTAGTTACGTTTAACTCTACTCAGAACCGTTTTATCGTGTATAGTCAAGAGATCGGCAATTAGTCAAATGATAGAATGGTCTGAATAATGAAACTGCACATCTTTGGAATTGGAAAAGGGAATCTGGCTTTGGTCAAAATTGACATTCGTATTTTAAACAGGGAAATCTTCGGGTTTCACAACAAAGCCTTTGAAAGAATTTAGAATTTCTTTCAAACCTGCTAAGCTTCGATGGTGCGACCACAAAGCTTTACACTAAAATGCTTTATTTGCACTACGCAATTAGATAAGCATATTACCTAGCTTATTTTTTCAAGCTTTAACTAAAAAAAATTAGCGTCAGGAATGAGTAAATTCATTCAATTCGAGAAGCCTCGAGGAAAACAAACCTCAGTCCCTTTACTGGAGTTCTACAGTTACAAATACCACTGAAATTTAAAATTTTCAGTTCCAGAAGCATTTTTGAAGATTGAACTTCCAAAATTGCCAAGTTTCAAATGCAGACAAGGCAACGGGGCAAATCCTTGGGCATGCATACATCAGAAAACGCAATAGTCTGAATAATGAAACTTCACATTATATGGGGGATATAATGATACTCTCCTCGTGGCGCACCCCGGGCAAGAACCCGGGAAAACAGCTATGTATATCAGAGTGGCAGTTCCTTTCAAGACATTCCTATTTTAGTCATTTCTATCCGGTGAGAATAAGCGTTAGCTCGTGATCTTATACGACTTCTATATTTGTGCCGGCTTTTTGTATCATTTTTATGTTCTATTTTATGTTGCTTGGTTAACTTTAAATTGACACAAGTAATACATGGCAATTATAAAGGTAAAGTGAAATCCATTCAAACCTGGTTCAGGGGGGCTGGTGTTTTCAGTCGCGTCCGATGGCCATCCTTTAGAAGTCGATGCACAAGCACCCGAGTTGTCAGTCTGAAAAATGACGAAATTTTAAAAATGACTCCTCAAATGCTTGCTTGAGTTGCTATGGCGACGCACATTTCTTTTATTGCGAATGTTATGCATTTTAAACTGAAGAGAGCATCTGCGTATTTTTTAATTTAACTCCTAATCTGCCTGTAGAAAATACCTTTGAACTTCTAGGCAATTAAAATTCTAAATTAAATTTCAAATCTTATTTTTAAAAAATCTTAATGATTTTCCACCTTTGCTTCGAGTTGGATTAAACAGTTCAATGCTTTTCGAATTTTTTCATCCCTTTACTGAAGAGTATTGCAGTAAGGTTATTTCATTTATAAAGAGGCGAACTATTTTCCGAAAATCTAATAAGCAACCTGAATAAGAACTTAAGAAAACAAGCTTCGACATTTTCAAAAAGGTTAAATTTATTAGACTTCTTCGAAAGTTTGTCAATAGAAATGTTTCATTAAAAGTTCCATAATATGCTTTTGATAAAAAAGTCAGTTCAGCTTTTACGTCAAGCCTAGAATTTGGAATTTTATTTTCTATTACAAGTATTCCACGAAATCAGATACTCAATTATAGGTACATTAAAACGATCCAATTCGCGAGATATCGACAGATAGGATATGTAAGTGTAAAATGTTAGACTATCAGTACTAAGTCTAGTATAATATAGGAATTCCACAGACACTAACACCGAATTCCACAATACTCCGCAAAAGTATGAAGCAACTTCAAAGTTTAACCCTTGATCTTTAAATTCTACGCACACAGTCCCAGATATTACTTTAAAAAAATAAAAAACCCTGAGTACGTCCATTAGATATTCTTATATTTAATCATAACTTTAAAAATAAATTTTTCGAAAAAGGTCAATCCAATCCTGCAAGAAGTGATATTTAACTTACGTCCAAGAACTCCGAAATGGAGCCCGAATTCTGCGCAGCTCGTTTCGCCCTTGCGGCAAAGTCTGGCATTGATTTTGAGAAGCCATAACCAGACCATAATTGATTCGGTGTCCTCGCACCTTCGCCAATGGGTTGCTGCATGGCTAAATAGGAAGAGATAAAATAGTCAGCATAGCTTGAAGCCATTGGGTGTAAATATTTACAAACAACATTTTACTGTACACAACTTTTGAAAACAACTGAACAGTTTTTTTCCCCCCACTTGGTAAACATTATCCACGTTGTTTAGTTTAGATTTTTCCAAACTTGCATTAAAAAATTGGTTAAGATGTTAATTTTACTTTGAACAAACGACATCGTCAAATGCAGTCCAATACATTCTATTACATCTCGAGATTCAAAACTAGAATTTATAGGTTCAATGTACTTACTAACTGATGAAAGCTTAAGGGAGGACTTTACTACCAACTACAATTAAGGTTTACCAAAAGGCAACATTTATAAGAACTATTTATGCAACACTTTCAGCTCACAATTAACTGGTGAGCGTAAGAAGGTTAATTTTTTTTTACAATAATAAATGCCATTCTTGACTATAAAAATACAAGATTAGCAAATTTTATAGATCTCGTCCAGGCCCTTAATTTGCTAAAATTCTGAACTTTTTAAAAATTGAGATTCATAACAAGGCGACTTAAGACATCGGACCATTATACGACAGTATTTCAAAAGTTCGGAATTTTAGCAAATCCAGGATCCGTACAAGCCCTGTTTAGATGAGTCAAAGTCCTCAATAGAGAGCGAAAAATGGGTGAAGGTTCTTTTTACCATGAGTAAATTTAGATTTATACTGCAATACCTTTACCGAAAGCAATCCTGCAGAAACTTACTGTCAAGAACAGGATGACTAACACTTGAGGTGTTCACAACTCAGTTGTGCAACAAGAAAGCCAGTTCAGTTTATTTTAATCCGGAACTTGCTTCGCATTTTAAGCTCGATTTCAAATGTACGCGAATGTTTCATCTAAATATTTGTTTTTAAAAACTACTAAATTTCACTCCATGCATAAAATTGAAGGTCAAACCGGACGAGATTACGTACATGTTGAAGTAAGCTGTACGATTCTGCAAAGATTGGAGACCAGTGGCATAACCAGGATTTTATTTCGGGAAGGAGGGGGGAGGGGCTGTGTATCAAATTGTAAGCCAAGTTTCAATTGTAAGCTACGAGGGAGAGTCCAATGAAAGTGAGCCCAACCCCCCCCCCTGCACAAGAATGGTTCGGTCCACCATCTTTGACGCACAGCACAGCGACATCCCTCACTTACGAAAGGGACGCAAAAGTGTGAGGTTAAAGTTCTTTAAGGCGCTCATACATTGGGTTGAAGACTTTAGCATGATACAATGGACGCTCCAAAAGAGGAACAGCGTGGTGTGGTCAGGTTTGACAGCTGAAAGTGTTCCCAACAAGAAGTCGCCATATGACTGCAGTGTACGGTGAACATTGCATCTCATTGGCCACCGTGAAGTCGTGGAACAAACGGTTCAGAGAAGGACATGAAAGCTGCAAAGACGATCCAAGACTGGCACAAAGCCACCTCGCAATCACACCGACACAATGGAATATTCACAGGTTGATGAGTTGATTCGACAAAGCCATACAGCCCAGATTGGTCGCCATGAGACTTTCACATTTTCGGGAAACTGAAAAACATCAAGGGTACCAGATTCGTGTCGGACGCCGCCGTGAAGGAGTCAGACTTTTTGAATCAGCAGCCTATGGAGTTTTATGAGACAAAATCATGTGGCTCGTTTGTCAATGGGACAAATGTCTCAAAGTTCATGGAGACTTAAAGTACTCCGTGATATAATCGCATTGCCTCACTTTCATTTGACTCTCCGTCGTAAATAAAGGGTCGATTTCGGGTGGATCTTGCAACCCCCCCCCCTCAGCCTCTCCTTGGATAAGCTCCCGTTGTAGCCTGTATGAAGAGCACAACTCGCCATTGTGCCATCTGGCATGTAAAAACAACGACGAGCTATACCAGTCATTTTATCGGAAGGGTTTAGCAATATCAAGTATTCGACTTGCCCTTATTCGCAGATATCTTCTTGTTTCCATACTCAGCCAGCAAGTGATGGATATCGTCGCCTACGCAAGGTTCATTCATCTGCGACATCTTTTTCATAAACGCGTTAGTTTTGTAGTCCGGTGTGTCGCTTGACGACGATGAGGCTGGAGACTCGGGCTGGCTGCTGACGTCACTTCTGGTTTCCAAGACATGCTGAAATCTGTAGAAGAGATTAACGAGTTAGATACCAGGTTTGGCAATTTCCACCGGAAATAAAGTTCTCAAAAGCATGGAAGACTTCAAGAAGAGGCAGAATCAAATTTGAAAAGTATTTTAAAATGAGAATGCACTCCATTTAATCCTAAGTCCACGTACGATTATTAAAGTAGTGATTGAGAATGAAGTACCTTAAGTATATTTCCTACAGAATATTTGTTCTAATTTATCAGATAGAACCGGAGAGAAGGAACGCTTTACCACAGATTCCAGAGAAAGATTTAAGTGATTATCAGGGCAACTACTTTGTCCAAGCAATGCAGTGCACGTGAGGAGAAATGAACTTTTTCAGTCAAGCCTTTAACGTATCTGCTCGTTTAAAGTGCCATTTTTGTGGAAAAAACCATTTATTTAAAAAGGAGCATATTTAAATTGCCTTTGATAAATAGAACAGAAGCTACGTCTGTGAAGTGTCACTTCCAGTCACCCCCTCTTAAAATCTAAATTCATTTTCTGGAAAAAACTATCGATACTTTATTTCACGCTAAACTTTTTAAAAATTTTTAATTATTTAGTGGAAATTTTATACAAACTTAAGCGACAACAATATATTGATAATAAAGTGTGCAACGAGCTAAAAATTATACATACGGAATTAATGTTAGTGGTACTTTTAGGCAAACCTCAAAATTTCTGTACGTAATTTGCCATATATCGGTGAATTTATAAGAGACAATAAAACTTGGTTCATTACACAGAAAAATGCTCTAGAAGTAGACAGTGCGAAGGAAAATAGTGATTATTAAGACTAATTCAGAATACATCTGTTGGCGTAAGTATGAAAATTTTAAAATTGTTTCTGAACTTTCTATTTAAAGAATTAAAATTTTGCAAGAACAATTTTTTTATCGTGTTAAATAACCTTTAAAATCAGAATGCATTGATTGAATCAAAATATTTAATTTTTTTTAAGAGCTCCGCACGTAGACAAGATACCTTAAGACTTAATCATTAAGGAAGAAACCGCAAATAGCTTGACTGGGAATATCAATTAAGATAGCTCATTCTACCAAAAAGGCGAACAGCCAGTTGAAGGCATAGCATATGCAGACGTTATGTATCCAGTCGCACAACACTAAAGACATCAATCTAAAACAATAGCTTTAATGAAATTTTGCTCCTTAACACTCTAGTGTATAGCCAAGTTGGCAGAGATTGAACAAATGTTGGTTAGCCGTAGAAGCAATTGAATGTTAGAATATGAAAAAGCCCAATAACTTGCCTGTTTCGAGGATGAACATAGATGCCAGAGTCTTCATCGTCAGCTCGAGAATTCTTCTGAAAGTTTGCTCCGTTCGGCATCAAATACCCCTTTTCATGATTGTTGATCCAGCTTTCTACGTCCCCTACGCAGAAATTCGAAAATAATGATTCAAGTTTTCAAGATGGTCCACTACACCAAAAGCAAGTACCAAGCGCTACCAAAATTCATTCAACAAATCCGATTATAATTCAACTGTCTTAAAAATTTCATGCCACATTTCACCAAAACATAGCACTAGAAAAGTTATGCTCCATAGGATGGTGAAACCTTGTTCCAACATTTGGTACTTTGGTTTTTCTAGCTTAACATCGCTTCCTCCTTAGCTTGATTGTTCACATTCTGCTTTGCAACTGAAGATTAATGTTTACACTGGATAAAAGCATCGATTCAAATTAGAAATTCTGGGCCCCAAATTCTCAAATATAAGCAAAGTTAGATACAAGTTACTTATTCCAACCAACTTTTCAAATAGTTAATTATTACCAACTTAATTCTCTAATAGAAACTAGTCTGCTGGCTAAGGATATTTCTGGGTGTTTTTTTTTTTTATTATTACTGAAAGATATTCTATAATACTGCTATACTTTTAGATTTTTGTAATGGAAAACTTAAATTAGAATTTCATCCTAAGAAGTCTGCAGAAAATTAGTTAACACTAAACGATTTTCACATACAGGAAAATTTTGAGTTTATGTAACAGTAAAATTAAATTGACACCTGTAATTTTAAATACTTTAACAGTAATTAGGTACTTTGGATTTTGCTGATTTTGAAGATTTGTGAAAGTAAACGAGGGTTGGCCTTATCAAACGAACCTTTACTTTTGTATCCATTTTAAGATTTTATCCAATAGATCATTCGTCTTTTAGATTGGAAATCCTTGTAATTTTCGATGTTTATTTTTGAATTATTGAGAATAATGTTCTGTCCACAAATACTTTCTTACATTTCAAAAATTAGTTTAAATCAAACTGATTTAGTCAATGCAAGTCAATGATCATTTTCATGAATCAATCGCGTTTTATGTGTGGACGTTTTAAAAAAGTTGCTTTGTCATTAATATGTTTGCATGGTCTTAAACATTTTGATCCTTTTTACTGTCGGTAGAAACTAGATTACAACGCAATGTGTACATATTTTTTGACTGCAACATGTAATGCAAGATTGTGTTTCCGTGCCATAAACTTTCTAGTCCCTTAAACTAATTCCGAGAACCTGATTTTGAAATCTATAGAAATGTTTGTTTTACACTAAGCATTTACATCGTTAAAGTTTTATTCAAGAACCACGGTTTAGAGATTGTTTCGAATTTTGAGAAAAGTAATGGTGAAGAATCTTAAGTCTCAAATAAGCCGGCATTTATTTCAAATTTTAGTTGCGAATGTACATTTTCAACATTTGCATATTAACGCCCACGTTGAAATATATTTTTCCAACTAATTGATGAACAAAGACTTGGTTGTACATAAAAATATGTCAACCCACCCTCCACCTTCAGCAATACTTACATTTAGCCATGTACTGGTTCGCCGATACTTGATTCATCTGATTCTGAACAGCTGCTCTGAAGACTGGACTAGGCAAAGTCTGATGAGGCAAACTTTCTGGAGCATTCGCAGCCGGAAGTGCCGTAGACAGGTTACTCAGATATCCCATTATCTGATGGTTCTGTTGAATTATACTGCTCAGCAAACTAATCGACTCTGCAGTTGTCATATTTTGAACTAGAAAGAAATGCCCGTATTGTAAGTTTCATTGTCAATCTGTCCAAAATGGAAAGCGTAGGTGTTTAACCCTTTGAATGGCAAATATTTTCACATCAATAGAGGAGGACAACTCTAGACTACAGTTCGCAAAGCTCCGCACAGCCAGCTGTCAGAAAACTTGCTATCTGCGGCGCCAAATGGGCTATTTAAATGGGATCGCTCGCCATATTGGTAGTTACATGGATCGATGGCAACGACCACTTTTTCAGCGTTGGGATCATTTAACCCTATTTTTTTTGGTGATTAGCGGTAAAAGCGCCGAATTAAAATAGTTTCAAAGCCCAACCACCGAGCGTCAAAGGGTAAACAAATGAATACCTGCAGCATTATGAACTGGTTTCAAGAATTAAGTTTCCTTGAAAATTAGGAATTCATCTCATCTAAGACTCGATGTGTAGTCATGAAGTTTGGATAAACTCATGATCCGGTCATGCAAACAAGTTCACGAACAGGTTTTCTGAAATGCTCGTTCATTACTTGGGAATTCTGGTAACACAGAACTTTGTTTTTGCCTATAAAAATATTGAACGTTCTGAAAGTTGTCTCAACAGTACAAGTTAATCCAGTAATTTATAAACTCGAGATCTGTGGCACGAGATGAACGTTTCGATCGTCCGCCATCTTGCTGGTAGTTAAGTCGAGCGATGGCAACGGCTGCCCTTTCAGCATTGGGCAATCTATCCAGCTGTTCTCCCATTCTTCCATTTTTCAGCCGATGTCAGTGCTGTTAAAAAGAATCGTGACCAATCTTTTTACGGGAAATGACGTGCTAAGAAGTAGAGGATTCTCGTGGATCTATCTCACCCGCAACTATTTTTATAGACGTCAAATCTATTTCTTCGTGACTGGCAACAGTCAAAACGTCAGAGTTTGGCATTCGCAGAGCGGGAACACTGAGCGTTAAAGAGTTAAGTGTTGAAGCAACAGTTAACTTTCCGATATTCGTTTGTTATAAACGAACTCTTTTTACAGAAAGCACTTAACTAGAACTGATAGTTTACAGATTCTATTTCTGTTTCATGTATTAAAGTCTGATAAAAGCTCATTTTTTTATGAAACTTTATTAAGAATTAAGCAACAATTCTTCCAAAGTGATTATTAACAGGTACCTGAAGCCGACACTTCCGATCGCACATTGCTATGCGATTCTGAACCATCTTGGTCCCCTCTACCACCCTTCACATTTGACATCGTTTAGGACCACCCTATATATGATCAGAAATAGGTTATTTTAACAAAATTTAACCTAAGAATCTGGTTAATACGATTTTATAGTCGCACTTCAACTACATTTGTAATTTATCAGATGCTTGTTTGCGTACTATTTTTACTTAGTTATTTATTCCGAAAAATTCATTTTATTCTCCGATTATTTAGAAAAGAAATTAGACCTCTTACAAATTGTTAAGCAATACTTTAAAACAGCGGTTGCCGACCTTTTAAGGTCGCGCCCCAAGCCCTTAACCAGCAAGCCCTTAACTTAGCAATGGCTCTGGCACCAGCGTATGACTTTTAGAGGGGGAGCTTATATCTCTAAAACGCCAAATATCGGTTTTAACAGACTTGTTTTCTTAACTATCTTAGTAACTTTTACCAAATGGATTTGCATAATTTTGCCAAGTGTACCAAAAACAAAGTAAATTATCGTTTTCGTTAACATTTTTTCACCAATTTTGCCAACTAGGTATCTATTTTTGCCAAGTTTAACAGAATTTTGCGAGTTTTAGAGGGCGGAGACTCCCCTACCCCCTTTAGCAAGGGCCCTGGTTGGCGCCCCTTCCCCCCACATTTTTCAGCATCCATAGTTTTTTTTGTTCTTCAGCAATGGACATTGAGTCGCCTGTTTCACAAAATAACGTTCTGTAACGTTTGAATAAACATTTTAATCGAAAATGGGTATGTTTTGGAGTAGAAAGAAGATTTTTAAAACATTCATTACTACTTGTTCTTTGTCTATTTTTCCCGTTCCCCCCTTGGAAACGCTTTGTGCCCCACCAGTCCGGAAACTTTGCTTTAACCCTTTAACACGCAGTGTTCCCGTTCTGGGAACACCAAAGACGTTTTGACTGTTGCCGGTCACGAAGAATGATTTGATTCCTATGAAAATAGTTGCGGGTGACAGAGCTCCACGAGAATCCTTTACTTTTTAGCACGTCATTTCACGTAAAAAAATGGTCACGATTCTTTTTAACAGCACTGACATATGCTGAAAAATGGAAGAATGCGACAACAGCTGGATAGATTGCCCAATGCTGAAAAAAAGGGCATCCGTTGCCATCGCTCGACTTAACTACCAGCAAGAGGGCGGACGATCGAAACGTTCATTGCGTGCCACAGATCTGGAGACCCTTTTGATGACAGCTGGCTGTGCAGCACAGCCAGCTGCGTCAAAAAAGGGTCTCTAGATCTGTGGCACGCGATGAACGTTTCGATCGTCCGCCCTCTTGCTGGTCGTTAAGTCGAGCGATGGCAACGGCTGCCCCCTTTTTTAGCATTGGGAAAGGGTTGCGCCTCAAAGGGTTAAAGAACTTCCAAAAGATAACCATTCTTATATTACTCTAGCGTAAGAAGCTGGAAAAACAAAGATACTTACGTGCTCTAGGAATATCGTCTTTCACATCTGTCAGTTTTCCAGTTCCCGAGGTTTGGAAGGTATTCTGTTTAACTGGCGACATCGAAACAGAATCCTCATCATCCAGTCCTAGGATTTCTTTGCGAACTTGGAACAGCACTTTGCAATCTTTCTCAGCACCGCTGATAAGAACAGACTACGACAGCAAAAGGGGGAAAAAATATACCCATTACTAAAAGATAGAGCCCGTTGTAGAGGCGATAACAAAGGGCGCTAGAAAAAGCATTCAACAAAATATGCCCGCACTCAATATATTAAATCTTCGTCCACTTAAAATAACTTCATTTCCTATTTTTATTATGTACCAAAACATGAATTTCATTTTCCAAGAACGTGCGAAAACTTTTCGCATTGCGTACGAAATACTTTTATTTGCGAAAAAAAGAATTGCATAATCTGGAAGAACTATTTTAGACGAATTGGAATCTCAATTTTTCCTTCAATTCCCGATAACCGTGATTTGAATAGGGCGTAATTGTCACTTGCGACAGCTAATTTTGTCACACAAATGATTAAATCTTTACTCTTTGAAATAAGAGCTTAAAATAACGAAACATCGCTTTTAAATTAAGGAACAGGTAGATTTTCAGATTTTTAAAGCAGCGCAGATCGTTTTCTATGTTTTTAGGCGTAATTATAAAAAAATTTCAAGTGGATATTGCAAACTGTAGATGGTATTCCGGTCTTTTTAATCAACCGGACTAATGCTCAACTTTTTAATCTTTTTGGAGTATGTGGTAAAAGCTATATCCGAGTGGTTACCCGGTATTGTTAGAGAATCCGCGAGTCCGTGATCAGCGTAATTATATAGTAGGATATGGAAGATTTAGCATTATCGTAAGCAGAATTGAAGATTAATCTGCTAAGCGTATTTCAACCAGTATCAATAGTTATGAGTCAAGACCAAACATTTAAAACTCCGACTAAATACCTTTCCATTCGGCCAAGAGCGATTAAGATTCTACTTCGCATTCTCTGCGTAATTAAGTGTGGTCAAACTAAATTTTTTGAGCAGCTCAAAATGAACCATTACCCGAAAGACTATTTTTATTTTTTTTAAAAACTTATTCGTACTCTGAAAACTTCAAGATCCGATTCCCAATTTTTGTAGGCTTACCTTTAATAATATTGATCACTGCAACGTAGTTAATATTTTCCCCCCTTTCGCATAACTCTAAATCTTAGACTTTATATTTTTCATAAAGCTATTTTGCTTAAAATAATTTGCCAATGCATTTCCCTAACATGCGCAGTCTAACATTTAAAAAGACTTTCTAAATATTAGGTTGCTCAGCACGTAATTTCACCCCCCCCCCGCCCCAACAGAGAACTTAATTGTATTTCCAGAGGACAAATTTTTTATACGACCCTCTACAAAAAAAATTCCCAATCAATAAAATGTCCCCCTTAAACTTACCGAGACGATTTCCAAGATTTCAGCCTTTCATGGTGAAAGTTACTTATATTGAAACATTTACTTAAACTTTTCAGATTCAGGAAAATAAGCCTTAAAATAAACTTAAGAGGGCAGAAGACTTACCTTTGTATTCTCCTTAATCTTAGGCCTGACCGTAATGTTGATATTAAATGCTTCCATGAAGTTATTAACCATAACTGAAAGCCATAAAATTTTTTTAGTGCTACAAAATAGCATCATTTGCATATTACTTTGGTAATTTATTTTGAATGCGGTGTGAAGTGGGGCAAGTAATCACAAGACTAGTTTAACCCTTTGAGGCGCAACCCTTTCCCAATGCTGCTGAAAAAAGGGCAGCCGTTGCCATCGCTCGACTTAACGACCATCAAGATGGCGGACGATCGAAACGTTCATCGCGTGCCACAGATCTAGAGACCCTTTTTTGACGATCAAAAAAGGCCGTCAAAGCCGTTGGCTGTGCACAGCCAACGGCTGCCCTTTTTTCAGCATTGGGAAAAGGTTCCGCTTCAAAGAGTTAAAGGAAAATATCAATAACAAAGGATAATTGACAGAGCTGGCTGCGACCTCCGGGGTCATCTAGAAATGCCCCAAAATGATTACCCTGTTAAGCCAATGCATGCTGACAAAGTGTCCCCACAGGAATATCCATTTTTTTCCGTCCAAATAAAATTTATACAGATGAAAAATAATTGTAAGTAAATTTACAATCTTCTGTACTTATGTCTGAACCAGTTTCAATCACTTTTTTATTTTTTGTCGACGAACTGAAAATTTTTTTATTCTATAACATTGTTACCAAAATAAAAATACTTCAACATTTAATCCGACCATATCGCACCAGTTTCAAAAATTTAAACACGCTTTATAAAAAGAAAGATCTTTGCGTCACTTGCTCTGAACATTTAAAAAAGTATCCACCACTTTTTTTTATAAGAAGTGAAGGGGTGTGTTCCAACTCAATTTTTTTTAAGGGGGTGCAGTAGCTCACTTAATTTAGGCCATTAAACAAAGATTGAGAAAATCGCTAATGTGAGGTGGAGAGACGCAAGATATACCTAGCGCAAGGACGTAGAAAATTCTGGGAGGATCCAAAAAGGTAGAATTTATCACAAACTATTTTAACCATACAATTAAAACTCCGAGGCCCCGTGGCCCACTCTCTGCCTATACCCCCTTTCTCAAAATGTGATGACTTGTTCCCACTCCACACAACTCAAGGACTTTGGTACAACATACCTGGATCCAGTTCTTGTCCTTCCTTTAAATCAAACATCAACACCAACGGCAAACATTTCTATAAATAGAAAACGTAATGTTACGAAAAATAAGAACACCATTTTTCATGCATACAACTACATACGAATTTAACTATTCGTGATGGCTTTAGAGATGTTTAAACAAACCCTATTTGGAAGCACTGCAATCTCATTTTTAAGCTGTTGCACTAAAACTTCCGATGCAGAATTGTTTAAAACTAACGTCGAAGTTTTTGGTGTTCATCAATTCTAAAATATTTTGGAGATATTATAATAATTTGTTAATCTAAACTGTTCTTATTCGTAATGAAACTAAATATACCACGAACTAATACTTAACCGTTTGACTGCTATCCATCAAAATCCTCATACACCCTCCAATAGAAGTATTGGAGCAAGAGAAATTTCCTATTTTAGATTTTCAAAAAATAATTGAGTTTTTGAAAAACGCACAACTTAATAGAAATATGGAATGTCATTTTTGCATAGCCTAACTCATATTCTATGATAAATAATTTTTAATATACGAAACCAACGTAGGAATTTTCTCTCTTGCTTCTTTTGGAGGGTGTACATTCCAAAAGCGCAATAGCGCTGCATAGCAGTCAAACGGTTAAGGAAATATTTTGAAAAGGCATGTTTAAGGGGAAAAATTAAAAGTTTTGCATAAAATCTTTTTTAATTAAATGTTTAAAAGCTTGCCTAATGAGCTTTCCTAATTTTTGTTCAATCGGTAGAAAAAGGCAGAATTTCAGAGACTTCATTATCATTTTGTTAAAAATCTTACTTTCGGGGGGGGGGTCTGAACCAGGCCCGGACTGACCAGGGTGTCCGACTGTCTGCAGACGGGTGGGCCCCCACCCTCGGAGGGGCCTCCCTGCCGAGGGCGGGCCCTAAACAGAAAAAAGAAAATAAAGAAGTTCTATACTGATAACGCTTAAATGAAGTTTGACACTTGCAAAAATTTTTTAAAGCTGCAATTGCGCCCCAGAAGGCTTCGAAACATTTCATTTTGAATGTAGTGCTCAAAATTTTTTTTGAGAGAGGGTTCCCGAATGAACAAGGGATTAATATGAATGAAGCATATTAATTAATAGATTAATATTTTATTAATGCATTAATTATCAATCGTAGTTAATAACACCATTCCTCCCCCATACCCCGAAAGTTAACACATCCTAATATTTATCGCTTACACAGTACCCCGGACCCCCCCCCTTCTCTCGAGACGAGCTGGCCCCTGCCCTCCTAGTCCGGGCCTGGTCTGAACCCCTTTCCCTTCGAATACCCCCTTTAACCTATAGCCTTACAAAAAATAGTTACCTCTTAATCAACTGCCTTTCTTCTAATATACTACTCAAACTATTTGATGGAATGTTTTCTAGGGTCCTCAATCCATTAATCCGATTAGAACAAACTTTATCAGCATCTAAAGTTAGCTATTAAGCTTCAGAATTTAAGCAAGTCTTATGTTATAAAGGCTTTATCACACTACGCAAAGAAACCGTACAACGCCTGTAAGAAATCTTACCAGCAATTCTTGCCACGCCATGCAAACGCTGTCGAAAGATCCTTGAATGATGACCGTCGACTTGCTCCTGAGGATGCTGTGTCCGGCAATTAGAGGTATTGCCTGGGTGGGGCTTTCTGGACCAAACGAAGAGGAGTCCGGGAAAATGACAGTCGCGCCAGTTTTGTTCATGATCATTTGAATGTTCGAATTGCAGGAACCCATGACGAACTGATGATGCTGAGCAGCTATTTCCGTCTTCATGAAACCCATAACGGGAACCTGCCAACACCAAAACCGTGTTTAGATGAATGAGATTAATATATCGCAAAGTGGTGTAGTCCTGTGTAGTAGAAAAAAGCTGAGGGGACGTCCATTTGAGAGTTGGACCCTTTGAGGCGCAACCCTTTCCCAATGCTGAAAAAAGGGCAGCCGTTGCCATCGCTCGACTTAACTACCAGCAAGATGGCGGACGATTCTGACGACAGCTGTCGTCAGAAAAAGGGTCTCAAGATCTGTGGCACGTGATGAACGTTTCGATCGTCCGCCATCTTGCTGGTAGTTAAGTCGAGCTATGGCAACGGCTGCCCTTTTTTCAGCATTGGGCAATCTATCCAACTGTTCTCTTCCATTTTTCAGCAGATGTTAAAAATAATCGTATGACAATTTTTTTAGGGGAAATGACGTGCTAAAAAGTAAAGAATTCTCGTGGGAGCTATGTCACCCGCAACTATTTTGATAGAAATCAAATCCATTCTTCGTGACTGGCAACAGTCAAAACGTCAGATTTTGGTGATCCCAGAGAGGGAACACCGCGCGTTAAAGGGTTAAATGAACGAGATAAGATCTCAACAAAGGTGTAGTAAGAACAGTGGAGGGGACGCTCATTTGAGGAGTTTAACATGTGCAATTAGTTGCATGCAACTTTCAAATACAATAAAATTCACCAAATCGTTAATTTATTACTTTGATGTAGTTAAACTTTATCATATAAAAATTTAATTTTGATCAACAGTGCCTCAAAAACTGTTTTAGTCAGCAATCTCAAAATAACTGGGATTCCCCCTTTCCCCTTGTTGTACTGGACCACTTGCTAACTCTTATCTTCCTTTTTTAACAATTTAAGAAGCACTCCTTGCTTAAGACTGCATTTGATAAGATGACTTATTCTTTTTCTAAGGATATATTTGCATTATTTTGCATTTACAAAGATAATGCGAAAGTGAACCTTAAAGTTTACTTAGGTGCTCAAAAAAGTTCTTCAGTTAACTTTCTGACGCAGAATTAAATACTAGGAAAAAGTTTGATCCACCCCCTTGAAAAAAAATGTAGGGGATACTCGTAACTTCAAAATAGTAGGGGAACACCGTCTTCCCTCGCCCCGCGTAGTCCCCCGACTACACCACTGTATCGTAGATTCTGTATTTGATTTCAGAGCGAGATTTATATCCGACTTTGAAGCACTAAGATTTCTGATGCAAATTTTACTCTAACGATGAGAACAAGTTAAAAAAAAAAACTTGCATTCGTCAGTAATTTTGCAATGGACTCCTTTTATGCTCAATTGCGGGCTAGTTTAGTTTGAACATCAAAATTTCTAAATTAGTCCTGAATAAGCTGCAGTTACTTTTCATGCGAAAAAGTTGAATTTATTTTGGAAAAATTTACTTGAAAATCATTCAACTTAACCACCATCTTGTAAGCAAAGCAGTTTTAAGTTTTATGGACTTAAATAGTGTAAGCCTTGTTTAAGACAAATACTAACGTTGCTTTAGAATTTATCAAATTTTCAATCTCAAGTTCATTTTTTACATTCACTATAGTACAATTTAGAAGCAGCTTTAGCCCTTTAAGGGCTAAAGGATCGGAAAGAGATACTTAAGCCTTCCGGTAAAATGAGTTTAGCTCGAAATTGTTTTGAAATGCCATATAGCAAAACGAAGAGATTATTCGTCATGCTGAGTCTCCAGCCTTTACGGATTATAATTAGCTGATAAATAATTGATTATAACAGTAATTTTCTCCTTAAAATACAGCAAAACTTCCTAGTTTGACGTGCGAGCTGGTTACTAGTTTGAAAATATCTTTTTAACATACGGTTTACAAAAAGTGGTTAATTACTGCATTAAAATTTGAGACTAGTCATGCGATTAAATTTACCGTTTCATAAATTTTATTAAAATTCTAGTGTACTGAATAGGTCAGCACTTACGCTGATATGATCACTATCGAATGTTTGTCGTTAGAATTTCTTTGAGTAACGGCCAAATCGTTAGTGGGATTTCATTGCAATTATAGTCATATCTTTAAGATACTTTTACTAACAATACTTAAACATAAAATGAAGACAGTTTGGAACAAAATTTGTTATTCCATTAAAAATTTCATTAAATCTTACCGGAGGAATTCAAATACTAGTTTATCAAACAATTTTGATAGCAGCCAAAGCAAATTCAGCAAGTGTAACTTTAACATGAAGGTAGAGGAATGAAGAACTATTTACTTTAAATTATCGGTTAACTGTCAAGAGTGAATTTAATAAATTCAATTTACAGTTCTAGAAACTTTATTTCCAGTTTTGCCCTTTTAAAATACATATGCGGTCGTGCATTGTATCTACAATTTACACCATCTATACCATGTTCTTCACGTCTGAAACCATCCAAAAAGATCCCGAGAGCATTTCTTTACACATAGGTTACTTGGTTTAAAGGCGCAGGGTCCATAACGAGACAAAATAAGCGCAAGACAAAATCCTGATAAACTTTTAGGTGTCTGGAATACCCACAGTAGCGTACGCGGACTTCCTACGAAGGAGGTAAGGGTCGCAATACCGAATCATTTAAGCAAAACCGGTATTTGCGGTATTGGCTCCAGACCAATACCGATAATCCGGTATTTTCGATATTTCCGGGATTAAGCTAAAGTTAGCAAATTTAGTATTATAAAGTTAGTTTGCGGAGGAATAGTAAGTAGGTACCTAACCTAAATGAATTTATCTTCTAAATAAAACAAAATGTTCATTGACACAAGGTTTATTATTTGATATGTTGGTAATGAATCAGTTCTTAGCAATCATTTACTAATACTAAATGCCCGTTTATTCCTTTCTTAAAATAACTTAGGTTAACTAGTTCAAATACTTTAATTAAATGTAGTGTTTGACTAGGAAGTAGGATTCCTACTAGGAATCGGTTCTAAAAATAAAATGTTTATCAAACTTACACATCTCACAACAGTCGCAACATAAACAAAACGAACCAAAAAAATGCACTTCTAATTCTCATAAAACATAAAATTAATAAATTCTCATTAATAAATTCTCCCTCTCTCGGTCTTGTCGTAAATCGAACGAACTCGCGCGCGCGTAATTTGAATGAAATGGCGCGTAACTTTTTCTATTTGTATTTGTTTTTTATTTATTTTACTAAAACCGAAAATACCAAATATCCCGGTTTTTGTGAAATGAATACCGGTATTAATTAGCCCTAAATTTGTCCCGGTATTCCGGTATTTTCGAAATTCGTTATCCCGGTTTGCGACCCCTAGAAGGAGGGGGGGGGGGTATAAAAATAATTGTTAAAAGACAGGCCAACTAGGCCACGGCCCTTTTGTTTTAGAGGACCCCAAAATTATTAAAATAGTTTAAGTTCTATTCCTAAAAGAATCGTGCTACCTTTTCAACAGTAATGAAAATAGATTCACTTTTGCAACACATACCGCTGAGCAAAAACGTTGGTTTATACTTACAATTCAGGGATAAAACTTCACGTTAAGATCCCAAAAATTCCACCATGCAGTAGTCATTGACAGGACATCATTTGATTCTGAAGCATAACTTCTACATTAAGAACTAAAAGTTTGTAAACCAAGTTAAAACTTGTACAGGAGAGTGAAGCAACCCCTCCCCCTTTTTGTATGAAATTTTTTTAAAAATGCTATTTTATGGTATGACCAACAAGACATGATGCACGGGGCCCCCTAAAGTGCTAGGCCTAGGGCCTCCGAATATCTTAGTCGGACTCTGTTAAAAGGCAGTCTTTGTAGCAAATTAAAAATATATGGGCTTTATGTTAAAGAATTAACGGCAAGAGGGGAGGGGGGGATTGACTAACAACCCCCACCCCTTTGCGTACGCCACTGAATACCCAAGATGCTAGAGATCTTCCCAGGGGATTTTGCGTTCGCGTTTGAAAGCCGATTGCCATTTTAGAAAGTTTTTATTAAGCTCTTAACCCTTTGAGGCGCAACCCTTCCCCAATGCTGAAAAAAGGGCAGCCGTTGCCATCGCTCGACTTAACTACCAGCAAGATGGCGGACGATCGAAACGTTTATCGCGTGCCACAGATCTAGAGACCCTTTTTTGACGACAGCTGGCTGTGCTCGCGCACAGCCAGCTGCGTCAAAAAAGGGTCTCTAGATCTGTGGCACGCGATGGACGTTTCGATCGTCCGCCATCTTGCTGGTAGTTAAGTCGAGCGATGGCAACGGCTGCCCTTTTTTCAGCATTGGGCAATCGATCCAGCTGTTCTCGCGTTCTTCCATTTTTCAGCAGATGTCAGTGCTGTTAAAAAGAATCGTGACCATTTTTTTACGGGAAAGGACGTTCTAAAAAGTAAAGAATTCTCTTTGAGCTATGTCGCCCGCAACTATTTTTATGGAAATCAAATCTATTCTTCGTGACTGGCAACAGACAGAACGTCAGAATTGGGTGCTCCCAGAGTGGGATCACTGCGCGTTAAAGGGTTAATAATTCAGGCGTTCGTTCGGACTAGGTATACTGATGAGACCCATTCCTCACCGTTTTTGATCCAGTCAAGTACTCCATGAGCAGAGAGAGGCCTTGTCTGAGCCGCGAGAGTAGACGCTGGCACCCCCTGACTATAAGTAGGGTTCGGCCCATGCCGAGGGGTCCTATCGACTTGAAAGCTACATTGAAACTGTACGTTTGTTGAATGTGCTGGATGGCTGGAGTGCCTTCTTCTCCAGGAGTTACCGTTTCTCCATTTGGAAGTTCAAACATAAAGACCAGAGGCAATAAGTCCTGCAAAAGAGATCCGTTTCGCAAGTAAATTCACAAATCTTGTCGAAAGAGACGTTTGTATTTAGGTTGTAACGAAAGTTTCCCCGCCACCGCAAAAAAACATCGTCAGCACACAGTTCGCGTTGGCGTATTGGCTCATATTTTGTCAAACGATTTTTGGCATTTGAAAGAAAGAGGCTTACTTTATAACACCGTGTTGTGAAATCTGTAAAAAAATAGAGTTATCATTAAGTATAAGGTGTCCCAAATGGAACTATATCACTCTAGAGGATTAGAACCACCATTGACTTCCACTTGTGTTGCAAAAAGTCAGCTACAGAATATCAACGAATTATGAGTACAGATTTAAGTACTATTGTTGTATCATGTGACACTGTGCAGATTTGGTACCGAAAGTTCAAAATCAGTTATCTAAGGAGTTAGAAGTTAGTTTTTCAGGCAGATATGGCGGAAAACTTTCGTTACAACCTGATACATAACAATTTATAATGAAAGTGCCATAAAGCCTTCATAACAGTATTATGGTACTTTATGTGTAAATTACTATGGTCTGGATTTTTATGAATAAAATTTATATTTCTAGAGATATGAACAAGGAGTGCCTTAACAAAATCAAGGAAAATTACTTCAGATTTTATTATGTAACTTCAACCATGAAAACTCTTCAGTCATTTAAATTAAAAGTTAGTAAAATTAGTTTCATTAGTTAATAGTTTTTTATTTTATTTTACTGTATAGTATGTCTATTACTGTAGTGTATTAATTTTGGACATTTTATAATATATTCTTTTTTTTTTCTTTTCTAATCTTTAATATGGCGGAAAACTTTCGTTACAACCCGATACATTACATGAACAATTATAAAATTTGAAGCGTTTTAACTTTCATGCACGCAATAGCAAATGAAATGTTAACCCTATAACTTTTTCAGTAGTCGTGTTCAAAATTAAGCACTTCGTGTAATGGCTTCCAATATAAAATTGTAAATTGAAAAATAGTCAAACTTATAAGTACTGTTATATTAGTACCGATTTTTAATGAAAGCAAAATTCTTACTTAAAGTTTACTTTTCCTAAACATTCATTTGAGCGTGAAAGGGTTCTTTACAGCAATGGAAATCTAAAAACCATCATGCATTTGAGGCATTTCAATTAAATACTCCTACTGATGGTAATACTCCTTGACGCAGAAATATATTAGTGTTAAAACAATTTTTTATTCAAATGTTGGACAAGAAAGTATTGTGAGTAGGTGAAAGATATCTTTTAAATCGGTAATCAAATTTGTTTTTATTATCTTTTACATTTAAAAATTTCATTAAATGTCTGGAAAGTTTCTGAATTCATGCAAATTTTTCCTCGTTTCTCCAGATATACTAAAGGTCTGGAGTTTTGGAAGGTTTCCTCCAGATGTAACGTGAATACGCGTTAGAACCCTTAAGAAAGTCCTACCAAGGCACGCCCCCCCCCATCTTTGGCAGATCTCTAGTGTAGCGTTGCCATAAACACCCATATATACTATGAAAGTAGAAGTATTTTAACTTTAATAACAATCGTCATTATAATGTATCGGCATACAGTGACACAGAAAGAGCTTTTATGTGGAACGTTTTTCGCACCAAAGAATCAAGCCAGGTAGGCTTAGAAAAATAGTCTGCCCTACCAGCGTTCGAGCTAATCTAAAAAATCCTCTTTCCCTGCAACCCGAATGATGTTAACTCAAAAACTTAATAGGTTAAGATACGGCACGGTAGATGTTGTACAATACAGCCTACCTACATTCGTACAGAACTTACCCTTATTTTCGCTCTCGCAAGTTCAACTCCAGCTGCTTGCCCAGCAATTGATACCTAGGAGAGATTTAAACAGCATCACTCATTAAAACTTTCCAGCTTTAGAAAATACTTTGTCGATTTGAACGACAGCATTTGAACTTCTTCCCAAACTCCCAAAACGCGTCCGACTTTCCCCGTCTAAACCTCAAAGTAGATTAACCCTTTGAGGCGCAACCCTTTCCCAATGCTGAAAAAAGGGCAGCCGTTGACCATCGCTCGACTTAACTACCAGCAAGATGGCGGACGATTGAAACATTTATCGTGTGCCACAGATCTACAGACCCTTTTTTTGACAGCTGGGTGTGCCGGGCAAAGCCAGCTGCGTCAACACGCGACTGAAGCCAACTGTGCCTGCGTTCCTGCACGCGATGAACAGTTCGATCGTCCGCCATCTTGCTGGTAGTTAAGTCGAGCGATGGCCAACGGCTGCCCTTTTTTCAGCACTGGGCAATCTATCCAGCTGTTCTCGCATTCTTCCATTTTTCAGCAGATGTCAGTGCTGTTAGAAATAATAGTGACCTTTAACGGGAAATGACGTGCTAAAAAGTAAGGGATTCTCGTGGAGCTATGTCACCCGCAACTATTTTTATAAAAATCAGATCTATTCTTCGTGACTGGCAACAGTCAAAACGTCAGAATTGGGTGTTCCCAGAGCGGGAACATTGCGCGTTAAAGGGTTAAAAACTAAATGCGAATAGACATGAAATTGGAGAGATCAGCAGATAAGCACTTAAATGAATTTTAGCATCCCGTTAGAAAAGCAAATCCTGCAAGATCAGACTTCCGGAAGAATTGAAATTTCAATACTCTGGCAATGTGCCTCCTTTATTTGCGCCCTTAATTGGTTCAATACTTTAGAACCGTTCCTGTAACAATTATGATTAAACGCATCCTCAATACTGTAAAATCACTTATTTTCGCATAAAGGAAGATATTTTATTTCACGAGCTGAAAATTTCTCGAGTTTTAGATGAATAAGAACCGAAAGTCGAAAAACCCGAAACTACCTAAATACAGAACCCCTTTAGCACAAGGCATTTTAAGAAGTTCCCCCCCCCCTTTTGTCCGAAAAGTTCGTTCCATCCCCTTTCCCATTTTGAATGGCTTCAAAGAAGCTGATATTAAAATGAATGAGCTGCATTCTATTAGTTGTATTATTGTTTTATATTCAAGAAATATCTGTATAGTATTCAAGAAATAGTTGTAAGAAAAAGTTGTCATGAAAGAGTTGGTAACTGCAGTAAATTATTAAATTTTAATAAATACAAAAAATCAAAAGTTTTTCAATATCTTTTGAAGGGCGGAAAATTTATTTCGAGAGGCTTTAATTTTCGCGATTACGAAGGGCTCTCGAAAATCGCGAAAATTAAAGCCTCGCGAAAATAAGCGATTTTACAGTAATTCAATTCTAACGCTTTATAACTTAAACGCTCGCTGTCAGCATAACGATTCCAGTAAACGAATACACTATCTTATTCACAATGAAATAAGACACCAACATTTCTTTAAAGGTAAAATAATTAAAAAACTTTGTAAAAAAACACACATAAGTAGTAAAAGGAAAAAGGATACGCGTTTCGTTCAAAAATTGTTTTGAACTTCTTCAGTCCAAGTCCTTCGACGTAAAGAACACAGGGAGAACCCCTGTGTTCTTTACGTTCCCCTGCCCCTGTGTTCTTTACGTCGAAGGACTTGGACTGAAGAAGTTCAAAACAATTTTTGAACGAAACGCGTATCCTTTTTCCTTTTACTTCTTATGTGTGTTTTTTTACAAAGTTTTTTAATTACTTTATCGTTTAACACCAGTATTTTGAGTGTTTTTTCATTTCTTTAAAGGGTTTATAAATCAGTCTCGCTTTAAATTGGCATGCATAAACTACTGATGAGCGAGTGAAGTTAAAAAAACACCAATCTGGCATCTTACCAAGACTTAATAAAAACCTTGCTAAAACAATTTTGTAAAGTTTAAACTGTCCTGCCGCTTCAGATCCCCCCCCCCCCAAGGCGATTACATGTATACTGAACTTGTGCCATTTCGTAGGATAGAGTTTCTAATTGGCAGACTGCTATGTATGTAATCTACAAAAAGTACCAATTTTGATGAACTACAGTTCCTTCTTAAATAGGATTAAAAAGTCCAGAGGTTCCCAATCTTTAAACATTGGGCCCCCAAAGTAAGACAACGATGCCACCCCCCCCAAACACGCCCTTCTCGTCATTCAGTTCTTCAATAATGAACATCGTTCCGCCGTTTCTACCAAAATAATGTTATTGGTAAAGTTTGAAAACATTAAGCAAAAATCGATATGCTTTAAGTAAAAATAAGAATAAAGTAGATTATTTGCAAAACATGCTTTGTCACACACTCTTTGCCTGCTTTACTCGTCCCCCCCCAGCTAACGCTCTGCGCCCCCCCCCTTAAGGGAGGCGGGCCCCACCGGTTGGAAGACTGAAGTCTAAACATTAGTATACCACTTCCACAAACTGGAGGTTAAGCAAAATACTGCCTTTTAACTTTGTGTCAAATTTGTATCTAATATTTAATCTGTTTAAACACTTTGAGAAAGAGCCAAATTTTAATTTCGCGAACAAGTTATAATTTTAAAAAACTTTCAACAATTCAATCCTACCGAATCCGAATTTTATGCATTGTCATTTTCAGTATAAGTGTTCGTACTAATGTTAAAGTTCTAAGTTTTCTTCAAGAAAGCTGTCAACCTAAACTTTTTAAGCATTTTAAAAAAGTCATTTGTGTTGCGTAAAAACATGCTGCGAGTTTAGCTTTATATACTAAAATTTTTAGTGCATTAGAATTAAAAATTGCGGACCATGTAAAGTATTAAGAAACTGACCGGTGCACTCGAATAAAATCACTTATCCCTCTTTCAGTCTGCGATTTACGTTTTATCCTCAAAAAGGTTTGTATTGTCAACAAGTGGCATACGCAGACTTCCTTCAAGGAAGGGGGGGGGGGGGGGGTAATGGACATAATGTTATATCTTAATATAATGATTATGTTGAAAATTAAGTATGTGGATTTTGTTTAAAAACATTCGACGAAGGTGATTTGACACCCAAACTCCACGCCCCTTGCGTACAAAAATGCGTACAATTTATCATAAACCCATTTACTGTTGCACTTTATATCTGTAATTTGAAGATCTTTGTATAGTTAATATTTTAATAGTACGTGTTGGTAAAAATTTACCCAATCGCAATTCTGAAATAATAGTATTAATTTTTTTAAGTTTACATTAACTGAAGCTGAATTTGGATCTACATTTAGGACTATGAAGAAAAAAAAAATTTCAATTAGCAACTATAATCCTCCCCCCCCCCTCCCCTTTAAACTTAGATGTTAAATGTAGATGCAACGACTATTTTTGTTCTATGAAAATGCAGTTGTCGGATGGCAACAGAAAGTTACCAGACAATAAAGTTCAAATAAGCAAAAATGGCCGATCTTAACACGTGATGAGGACGTAAATCAATACATTGCCTACTGTTATTTTACTACGTATTCCTTAAGTAAATAATTTGTACTAAATTTGGAACAAAACTATGTTAATTGTAATACATTTCTCGAAAAACAATTTTAATGATGCCGAAAAAGACTGAATTCAGTCAAAAGACTGAAAATTTTCATGCCTTAATTACTTTGTTAGAAACTCTAGGGAGTACCTGATTGCTCTTCTCAGAAATGTTATTCCTGCTTAAATCGGGGAGGGAAGACTTGAAAGGCGGCATAGCCACACGAGGTTTGGGCTTGTTGGAATCGGGAAAGTGGATGTGGCATCCCGTCTCCTCCATCACTTGTTGGATTTTGAATCCTCCTTTACCAATTATGTATGAATGGTCCGAATGAGAAACGTCCATCTTTAAGGTCACGCGATTTTTCTGAAACAAAAAGGAGGGTTTAAATGGAACCAAGTTTAAAAGTATAACTCAAATTTGTCAATCGCCTTCCAAATTTTCATAGTTAAAACAATTACTTTAGTGTCAAGTATTTCTAGAATCTTTTCCTTTGCTTGTTGAACAGCTTCGGGTTTACCAACTATCTTTACATGAGGATCTGAAACGAAGAGTTTTGTTAGACTTGGAAAGAACTTGCACTGCCTAAGTAGATTTTGTTATGTAAAAATGGTCACCCTTTTTTGACTTTGCTCCAATCTTCAATTTAGAAGGCCAAGATATTACTGTTGATGTTTCTATCATAACCTAAAAGCAAATAGATTATAACTAGCTTATTTGTGAAATGGAATAGAACAAAAAAGCAAAAACCAATGTATAAAAATGCAATCATTTGAGTTTAGAAACAGTCCTCCGCTTTCAAAATCAATGCTTGTGCATTTATACACTGGTTCTGCTGCAAGTTCTAACGCTTATGTTTAAATATCAACTATCTTAAGACAACAGTTCTTACCCTTTGAAAAAATACTTCGGCGTTTTCTGTAGCGTCATTTGAACCTAAAAACAATTTAATCCTTTATAAAAAGCTGTATGACATGTTAATCTTTTATATATAAAAGTATTGTGGTTCTTAAAACTACTATCTTTAAGCATTTGACAAAATACTAACTTAGGAAAATTCTGCATGCTACTTATACCCCCTTGAAATTGATTAATGTCTCTAAACTACTGTAGACCGTAATGCACTGGAATTCATTTGAATACTCCCGTAAAAGAACTAAGTGATACACACCATGTTTGGGGGAAAGCTTTATTTTGCTATCTTGATAACAAATCAATTTTGTTTGATTTGAAGTAGCCTAATACCTAAAACGAGCTTCAAAGAATTATTGCCCATAGAGCCATGATGGATTGGAATTTTTTTGGTGTGCTCCTATAAAGGAACTATTAATGCTACATTCACCATTTTTTAATAGGGCACATGGTGCAGTATATAGGAATAACAACTTCCGTAGTACTCTATGTGTATTTACGCAGTTAGATGACTAGCGGACAGACAAACCGAAATCAGACTTTACAACACCGTTGTAAAACATTAAAGATGGACTATAGTCATGTGTGCATACTGTATTAGTTTTAATAGCAATATTTCTCTAGGAAAATCTCAAACCTTTAGTTTATTTTATTCTTTGAAAAGCTCTAGGTTCAAAGTTTTAGCGATATTTATCATCTATTAAATCCATTCTTAATACCGAAATGTTCTGTCTGATTGACAGATAAAGCTGTTAACTTTAGGCATGTTACTTGTGAAATAGTAAAGACTTAAAATTATAAATCTGGTGCCGCGTAGTAAAAATGTATACCTGTCCCCCTGTTTGCAAACTACTACTATAAGTGTTTATTTGCAATTGCGTGTTTTATTAAAAGTCCCTCTCCCTTTCTCTTCAGAGACTGACTTTGGAATATACGAACTTTGTTGAATCTGTAGCATATCTTCCAGTTTCTTCCGGTCAATCCTAAATCGTTCTTCCTTCAGTCCGCGTTCCAGAAGCTCGTTGGCATAAGCTTTCGAATTAAAGTCATCTTGCCCGGGTATCATGATCATCGATTCAATTCCATTTTTCAAAGGGGAGTTCGGTGATTCAGGATTACTGCTTAGGGATTCGAGTGTTCGGGAAGTCGCCATTGCTTCAGCGGTCAGGTTATTCATTTTGGGGGGGAAATTATTGCTACGATTATTGGACGGACACACGCGCGCGGAAGGACGGATCCGCATCATCAGTTGGTTTTATTGAACGAGTTTTGCGCCTGCGCAGTAAGTGGTGTTCGCCGTCCAGAAATTAGAATTCCATGTAGTGCCATTTTTCACATACCCATGTATGTCATTCATTTTCTGAACGCTACACCACAGACTTCATTGTACTCCCTACAATGCTCAATCAATTTCACAAATTGGAGTGTCATCTTGGGGTGTCAAACCTTCAGAACTATTTTTCATTTGTATACTGACTTGAAATGAACAACCAATGATACAAATATTTGAACATGTGTTATGTTTCTTATCACGATTTCTCAAAATACATGCAATAGAAGAACGTTATGTTTTTCCATTTCTTCCGATTTCTATATATATATATATATATATATATATAATATATATTTGCGTGATATTCAATAATGCGAAATCAAAGCGTAAGTATTATCTGGATTTTCCATGTCTTTTGCATATCAATGAAAAATGTTATTGTCGTACTTGGAATATTTATTTTCGAACTTGTGCGTTTGGTTCCAAGAAACCGTTTAAAAAGCCTCGTCAAGTAAAATGGACAGCACATTGAAATTTTTTACTAGCACAGAGAAAGGAAATTTAAACAACCAGGATATGTGTGGGAATCTAACCCACAATCGTACGCTTAGGCGATTGGCATAGAGTAGGGCAAACCCTTAGCCACTGGTCCAATGAACAGTGGCACTTTCATCCATTATTTCTTAATCAATTTCAGACATTATGGTTTCTATATTTTGCACAAATTTTGGACAACGATCCTTTGATAGTCTCTATGAGTTACCCAAACAGCACAAACTTTTCCAGAACATTTTAAGAGTGTTTACAACATGTTGTATAGACAAGCTGTCCTTTAAGTAAACTACCAGGATTTATCCAATTATCATCTGTTGTAAGTCATTTTGATGTTATTCAACACCCATATAGAATTACATGTTTTTAAATTGTTAGTGTACTATCTAGGTATGTTATACTTAAGATAACCAAACGCCGCCAATTTTCCCGGACAGTTTCCAATTTCAGGATTTTTAAATTTTGGAGACAAATTTTAAAACAGAAATTGGAGACAAAATTTTAATTATAAAACTTATTTCTTCCCAATTTTTAAAAAACTGAATATTTTCCCTTTTTTATAAATATTAATAATGCTGTAGTTGAATAAATAGAGGCTTCTTTCAGAACCATAGAATTTATAAAATGTCCCCAACTTTTCCTTCAGAATTGGAGATACCACGTTGTTTTACAATTCTTTGATCAAAAATCTGATCACCAGCTTTACTGGTTGCGATTAAACGTACCTTAGTGAAGGTGACCAGATTTTTGAAAAAGAATGGGGAACAAGTCAGCGTCCAATTCTGAAAGAAAAACTAGGAACTAGGGACAATTTTCAAATTCAGTACTCTTCTCAAATAAGCTTGATTATTTAACTATAGCATTATTAACTTTCATATAATAAAGTCCATTAATTATTATTGGACTATTTTATTATCTATTATATTATCTATTATATCTATTATCTATTTTATTATCTATTATACTATCTATCTATTTTATATTGGATTATGAATTAACAGGGACATTATCATTTTTTAGTGGAAAGAAAGAGTTAAAATTAAAATTTTGTCCATAATTTATGTTTTACATTTGGGGCAAGGTGGCCAAACATCCCAAATTTCAAGTTTTTCAATTTGTCCCGAAAATGTAAAAAAGAAATTGGGGACAAAGATCTAATTTTAATAGTTATTTCTTCCCAAATCTTTAAAAAATGATCATGTTTCCTTCATTTTATGAATGTTAATAGTGCTTTAGGTGAATTAATCGTAATCACGGGCGCGTTCAGACAGCCACTTTTGAGTAACTCGAGTTACTCGGGAAAAACCGAAGCCGTTCACGATACCCGATTTGAGTCAATAGGGCTGTAGCTTCTGACGTCACTGGTAGGCAAAACAAGGCAGACTAACCAATAGGCAGGCTTGTTCTACAGGATGTCGGATAGACAAAACTGGAACGTAACCAATAGGCTTGCTCTACGTGACGTCGTGTTAATAAACATGCTACAGCCCTTCTCCGAGGAAAATTCATCGAGTTGCTGCCAAGCTGAGAGCTGTATTCTCCCCTCGTCGCTAATTTTTCTCAGTCGTTAACTTTGCCCCTCCTTGAGGTCACTTGAGGTGAAGTTTTAAGGAGGAGCGTCGAGGGGTTCTTGTGATTGGCTAAAAGACCTCCCAGTGGCCTCCGGAATCGTTAGCGCAGTCGATAACTAAACAAATGGTTGTGCCCAGTCGACAGCTAACCACCGACGATTTCGGAAACCACCGGGGTAGAATTCCACCTTGAGTAAGGTTTCAATTGGGAAGCTGGGGAGATAGATCACGTGACCTTTAGATGTTACTTTCGTTGCTTCCCATTGGCTCCGCTGGGTAGTAAATACGTGCCGCCATCTCTTTTTCCCATTAACTACCCAAAACTGTCCACATGTAAATCTCCCTGAGTAACTCATGTTTTACTCGGAATTTACTCCAGATTTACACAAACGTGGCAGTCTGACGCACGCCACATTTGAGAAGAGCTTTGTTCAGAACTGGAGACACTACACTCATGTGTCCCCGATTCTTCATTAAACAATTTGGTCACCTTAATTTGAGGACAGATTGAAAAAAATCCTAAAATTGGAGACTGTCACCGATAAATAGGGATATTTTGGGTTTATAATATTTAGATTTTGAACGCAGATGTCTTTCCTTAAAAGTGGTGTTATTGTTATGTCAGTATCAACAAGCCATGAAGGGCAACTTTCTAAAAATTGCTCTAGATGGCAGCATGTTGAACATTGGTACAATAAAAATATCTATTAGACCGACATATTTTTAACTACAACTACCAAAGAAAATTTTGTAAACAAATTGGTAAACTGTCGGGGAAAATTGTGGATTGTTAAAATTATAATACATTTTCCCTGAAGAAATAAAAAAATTCCGATTCAGCTATGTTCATTGTAAGAAGATTACATTATTTAACTATACATCATTTTATTTTCTCTAATTGTATTTATTATTTCTATATTGATGTAAGTTGATGGACAATCGCTAAAAGCAGAAACTGCATATAGTTAACTTTCAAACATTGCTATCTCGGAAATATTTACATTTTTACAATAGCATTATTGGATTACTATTCAGTTTGCAGATTTGCTTATGACTATCTAAGAATGGGTAATGCTATGACTATCTAAGAATGCTAAAAATCAGAACCGTCTAGAGATAAAGTGTTCGTCTTGAATGATAAAAATTTCGTTGTAACCAAACCCTGCCTATTGCATGAGCATTTGCGCCCGCGTCCCATGCATGAATACGGAAATAGGTCAAAAAATTAAGTTTCGAGCTATGTATAGAGGCGAGGCACAAAATTGTTATAGTCAAGCCCTCATGTAACAGTGCATGATTTAATGGAAACAAAAACGTGACACGATACTAATTTTACGAAATACATACTATATAATATTTTCTAATGAATAACTTGTTTGGCTACAGCTTCAATATCATCCTTTTATGGCTTTTTCATTTTGAGCTATTAACCACATGATGTGGTAATGACTAGTCATTATTTACCTCTTGTTTAAACGTGAAATTGATTTTTATGTTTCTTAGTATTATTATATTTAATTGGTAATTTCGGTTGATTCGTACTTTAATCCCCTCCCCACTCTTGCCAAGGTGGCGATAACTATACTTATGCAGTTGCCATGGTGATTTTTTGCATTTATGTGGCAACCGATAATCTGGAATTAAAATGGTGGTTTGGAACAACATATAAGTTCAGCATTACTTTTTTTTGGGGGGGGGGGGGTTGCCAATTAATGCAGTTTTAATAATTACGTGTCTTTGAATTCCATAACTGTTACGTTTATCACTAATTTGTTCACTGGTACTTTTCCGCTACCTGCACCCCAGCCAAATTTGGCAATTTTTTTCCAGGGCGAAGCTTGCCGACGTTATTTTCTGGAAACCCATCCTCGGTTGCACAGTGATCTTTCTTTTTTGTAACCTTGCTTCTTGGTGCGTAGTACATTCGTTACTGCTTGAAAAACAAAGGACGATGTATTAGTCGGTGTACTCATTGTACTAATCCGCGAGTGTGTTGTGTATTGATGCACAAACATACAGTTCCACGTGTGTAGTAAACAAGCCATTTTATTTTAGTTTCGTATTTTTCACCTCGTGTGGTGGTTGTTACTCCATGGAATAAGAGCCGATTAATGGTGTTTTTCTAGAAATTTCTTTTAAAGCTGTATGGCAGGAAATGGTTATTGTGTTAAGTATTTTAATTAAAGTTGTTTCATTTCTTATGTAAAAGGAATTATGTATAGTGTAGTTCAAAGTTTTGTTAGTGTTGTGGCTTTTTTTTTTTTGTATATGACATTATCAATATTTGGGATTTGCCATGACTGAAAAGGATGCTGTTAAGCATTTTCAAAAATTTGTAGTTTTACTGTCGCATATACATTGTGCTATGCAATATCATATGAATTATATAATTTCAGTGGTCGTTTCATGTAGAAATGTAACCTAAGGTCTTGTAAAAGTAGCGTCGGCATTAGCACAGGAAATGGGTTCGAAAATTCTCGATTGAGTTTTAAAACAGTTTCACGTTTGATTATTGATTTACTGGAATTTAACTTCTGTAAAGTTTTATGAAAAATGCCTTAACATGAACCACAATACTGTTGTAGACTGAAATGATTATATGCGAGAAGTATGTGTTATTAGAAGCGATTGCAAATAGTTTTCTGGCTGAACATAAAGTAAAATCTTAAATTATTCTTTAGCGGGTTTGTTGTCTTTTGTAAAGGATAGGGGGTGGATTTAAACTGTTTGATATTTTGATGCTGTTGGATAAAGTTTTTGCATTTCTGCTCTTTTTCTAAGGAGTAACCAAGGTTTTCTTTTAAATAACTGTCATATTTTGTATAGCATTTCTAATTTTTGAAGAAGTAATTGCATTTATGTCAACGTTTATAATGGTCAGTGTACTTTTATATGTTTATTTCTGTTGAATTGCTAATTTTGTGTTTTTCAGGCACTGCAAGGCAAAGAAAAAAAAAAATTGCCAAAAAAAAAAACATTTTATCTACTTGGCGATAAAGAAAATCGCCAGATTTGGGTGGGGTGCGCATAATTGAAAAGTACCATTCACTTTTGTTTTCACCTTGCTCCTTTGTTAGCGTAGAAACTTGTGCATGATTCCTTGAGACCCATGTCTGCAAAGCTCGCTAAAGTGCAGCAATTTTTTAGGTTGGCAAGAGTGGGGGGGTGAGTACGGCAGGAATCAAACGTAATTCCCTAAACTATTATATTAAATAATGGTTTGGCCTAGAGCAACTGTATTTTTGGAACAGCTTTAGTATCACCCACCTGTTATCATATAATTGCTTTAGGAATTTGTTAGTATAATTGCATTCACATAAAAAAAAATTAAAAAACAGGAAGTTGTGGGTTTTAAATTCTTATCTTGAGATTTCACCACTACCATCTTAATGATATGGCTTCGTTGCTTGGCAGTTCAATTTGAATGGCCTTTTAATGCACTAATATAAAATAATATTTTAGTTTTGACACAACTGGTGCCATTATTCAACTTGCTTTCTGATAACTAAAACAGATAGCTTGGCAGTAAATCATGCTTCTGTGAGAGGAAAAGTATCTATGAATCTACTAGTTGATATTGATCTTAGCCTGCCTACAAAAGCAAGAACAGATGTGGTTGTGGACTACATGGCAAATTAAGTTTTCAAAAAATGATACTTTTTTTTTTTAAAAAACTCTCATAGTCACCACCAAATGACTAAAATTATGTCGAGATAGCGATTCTTAACCACCTTAGTGCTGAATGCTTTTTAGCATTGCATCGAAACATGCAGCACTATCCCGCAGAGCATTCAGATGGTTTAAATCTCCAAAATAGTTTCGATCCTATAGATGTTTGAGGAAATTTACTTACAGATTAACCCTTTGAGGCGCAACCCTTTCTCTATGCTGATAAAAGAACAGCTGTTGCCATCGCTCGACTTAATGACCGGCAAGATGACGGATGATCGAAACGTTCATCGCCTGCCACAGATCTAGAGACCCTTTTTTGACGCGCTGGCTGTGCAGCACAGCCAGCTGCATCAAAAAAGGGTCTCTAGATCTGTGGCACATGATGAACGCTTTGATCGTCCGCCCTCTTGCTGGTCGTTAAGTCAAGCGATGGGAACGGCTGCCCTTTTTTCAGCATTGGACAATCTATCCAGCTGTTCTCGCATTCTTCCGTTTTTCAGCAGATGCTGTTAAAAATAATCATGACAATTTTTTTACGGGAAATGATGTGCTAAAAAGTAAAGGATTCTCGTGGAGCTATATCACCCGCAACTATTTTTATAGAAATCAAATCTATTCTTCGTGACTGGCAACTAACAGTCAAAACGTCAGAGTTTGGTGTTCCCAGAGCGGGAACACTGTGCGTTAAAGGGTTAACAAAGCAAGTTATTTTACATTCGCACTTCACAAGCTTGTTTAAAACATAGATGAAATTTTGATATAATCCTAATGTATATATCCATGCAAGCTCAATGATTGTTATGAGGACAATTACCAAAAAAAATTAATAAAGTTTAGTTAGAAAACTTCAAAATAGGAATTGTGTCACAGCTTTAGTATTTGCTATTTCTTGGCACTATAATTACATTGTTTCTAAACTTGTTTTATCAGTGAACATTGTTTTTTTTTATATTAAGTGTATCATTATTTTGTTTTTTCTTGTTTAGGTCACAATGAACTCATTACGAAGAGCTGCCATTTACACAGTAAATAACATTTATTCCACGCGATTTTACAGTACCTGTATTCTAAATAGAAGACATGTTACTCCTCCTGTTTCAACCAACAATAAATTTGATACAGTGTCTGAGTCTCCTACTAATACACCATTTATTCCTCTTGTAAATCAATCCCGGGGCATGAAATACAAGGATGTATTAACCAAGCGATGCAAAGATTGTTATTTTCAGAAAATAGAAGATCGGTGGTATGTTTTCTGCAATACACACCCCAGACATAAACAGGCTCAGAAAATAGATATGGAAAAGAAATGGATTGTTACACACATTACTCATGGAAAATGCAAATTTTAATAGCATATGTATTGAAATAACACTTTTTTGTAATTCAATAACATTCAGTCTAGAATTAAAAAATGTTTATTGAAAAAAAAGATGTATTATCATTATCTTTTCTGTAGTTTCATTTACCATGAAATAATGGTACAATCATCATAAACGGTGCGTCTCGGCACGACTTTTTGTGTACAGTAAAATCTTGTTATAATGAACTATCAAGGGACTAAAAATTAAAATCATATTTCTGAAAATTTTCATTAAAGTGATGAATTAGCACGAATAATTTCCTTTTATAGAAATATTTCATTCATTAATCTGAAATCTTTTTTAAAAAGTGATTTTCATTCTGACAAGATTTTACCGTACATGAAATTCGATACTCTCCCCTACCATGGGAATTTTATCATATTGAGTTCTGTAAATTATCATTGGTGGACTATTATTCTGTTTCCTTGCAGCAGTTCTTTTCACGTTTAATGGCCAGATTCTCTACACCAGATTAAATGTGGCACAATTCATGGATTAGCAATTGATCAATCTTAAGAATTATTGCTCTGTTGAGTATAGCTTCTACAATCCCTAATTTCGGAAGAGTCTGTTTCTTTTGTCAAAGAATTGGAAAACAGAAATGATGAAATTGACTCTGATTGGCTAGGGAAGAACCACCTGCACATTTGTTTACCATCTTCCTCACATGGATGATAACCAGTAAGTTGTGCCATAATTGGTTCATTGTCATTTTGCTTGCTCCCATCCAAGAATAATCCTCAAATGGTTCTTCAGCATGATATCAATCCAGGTACAAGAATGAATTATTTAACCCTGAGGAAATTCTTTTGAATGCAGAATTTCTGATCGATGCATGAATAATTCCCAAATAAATCAGCATTGAGAATGTAGCCATTGAAGGATATTACAGCTGCCCAAATTTAAAACACAGTACAGGACAAATTTTTCAAAATGCATTTTTTTAGCATTTTTCGTTCTAAGAGAGTCGTGTGAACATGATTTACTTGGTACTTTTCAATAATTTAATTTTTTCCTATAGATATCAAAATTGATAAACCTAGTAAGTGCTTCTTTTTTTTTCAATTTGAAAAATTTAAAACAAAGTAACACTTTCAACAATTTTAAAAACCTATTTTATTTTCTACATATTGTCATCCTAATCTGTGACAATAATCAATGGTTAATTTGTTGTGCTAAAATACTATTTCTTGCAGCTAAAAGAAAATACATTTTATGTATTGATTTTCTGAAGATTTTGAATTTGTCACTGTGTTTTAAATTTGGGCAGCCGATTATCTTGTGATTTACTAATACCAGATGGTCACACGTATGGAGGGGACTTTAAGAGGCTCCCTAAAGGTGAAAGTTTCTTTAACCCTTTCCTTCTTACTATCATTTGCTGGGCTTTCTCTCCCTATTTCTTGTGTCTTATATTTTCAGCTGGAGTGTTCAAAAGTTATGCAGCAAAAAGATTAGAGCATTTAAATTATCATACATGTAATTTTTTTTATATCTCATTTTACACAACAGGGGACAGTAACAGACTACTTAATTAGAGGTAGTTGATTTTTAAATAGATGGTAGCACTACTCGAATATGTGCATTTGTGATATGCATTTTGTAATCTTACCTCACTTTTTTACTGAGGTTGAAAGAAAAGTTTACTTCTCATTTAGTGTTTAAAATATACTTTAAATCCTGATAACACACCCAGTACAGTATATTTTTAATTTTTCTCTGCTTCCTGGAAAACACATTGTCACAATAACCATAAATGTTGGCTTATCCTTTCTCCCCCCATGCTAAAAAATGTCCAAAACCTTAAAATGAATACATGCATTGTTCATACACTTATTTTTATACAGTTTTCTGCATAATAAACCTGTAAGGGGTTAAAATAACAAAGCATCACTGAAGTAATGAATATTTTTAATTTTAAAAGTTGTAATGAATTATTTCGACCGACGTTTCAACAACAAAAACATAGGTATTAAATAAATACTCACACACAACTATTTTAATGCAATAAAATAGTTGTCACTATAATTGGATGTTGTCATGATCGAATTTCATGTTCAATGAACAAGAGATTGAATATTTTGATGCTCTGAGAGAGCTATCACTGTAGTGTTCAGATGTTTTAGTAGTCCCCCCTCCTCTAAACTAAAATCCTGAGTGCCCCATGGTTTTACCTTATTTAAACTGACACTGTTCACATTCTTGCTATATAGGTATGCTTTAAAAAGAAGAGCTGAACTTGAAATGAGTATACACAGGGTTTCTACAGATTTCCCAGCTTTTGCTTCCCTGACATCTATTACGCTCTTCCCTGACTTTATCTAGCATGCTTTCCCTAATTTTGAGTTTCTATTTTTAACATTACATCCTTTAATTAATAACTTTTTATATATTTTGATCCTTTTTTTACAAATAATAATAATAAAAAAATTAATATATACAAGAATCTTATTTGACATCACTGTATTCTAACAAAAATCATGTTTGTTAATAACTTAGGATAAAATTGAGCATATTTCAACTGCACAAGATATGATCATAAAGAACACATTTTAAAATTATTTATAAGGTTAAATGAGAAAATGATAAAACAATTTCTATACCTACGTTCAAACAGCAAATATTTTCTTGATTTTACCGCAAAATTCAATTTTTCTTGCATTTCCCTGACCTGCCTTCAATTTCTGCTAATTTCCCTGACTTTTTTCCCAAATCCCTGACTTTCCCAGTCTGTAGAAACCTTGATACAGTAAAACTGTAGGTTTCATATGTGTGTTCACATCAGAAGAGAGTAAATGATACAATATTATATTACTGTAATATAAAGTATATTAGTGGGGTTTTTTTAAACAAAGTTTTAATAAAAAGTCAGTATTTTAAGCAACATGTAAAGTGAAAACATCCTAAAAATTCCATTACGACTATTTTTTTACATCATATTTGAATTCAGCATGTTAAATCAATAAATAAAATAAAAACAGCAAAATGCTTGTTTAATTTCCACTGTGTTTGTGCATGGTCAAATATGCTCCCTTCTAATACTAAAAAAAAAAGAAAAAAAAAAATTGCAAGGCAATTTTTGTGCTAAAAGCTTTTTCTGAAAGCTACATACAACATAGGTTTACCATCACATTAGATGTATACACAGTCCTGTTTTTGTGATGAAATCTATATAAATAAAATTAGACTTTTGTCTGTACATTTCTTGGAATTCAAAAATTTTGCGATTTCTATCCGTTTCAAGCACCCGGGAATCCGATGCGACCCTCAAAAAAAAAGTTTGTCTGTCATTCTGTCCGTGACGCTTTTTTTTGTTTAAGCATCACGTAAAAACGGCAGAAGTGAATTATATGAAATTGGGTGTCATGATAGGTGGTCACTCAGCTTAAAACATAGGCGTAGAATTTTTAAAAAATCTTGATTAGATTTTCAGATTTTGCGAAAATCGTTTCAAACTGCGTAAATTTGTGTTCAAGCATCACGTAAAAACGACTGAAGCGAATGATATGAAATTGGGTGTCATGATAGGTGGTCACTCAACTTAAAACATAGGCGTCGAATTTTTAAAAAATCTAGATTGGATTTTGAGATTTTGCGAAAATCCTTTCAAACTGCGTAAATTTGTGTTCAAGCATCACGTAAAAACGACTGAAGCGAATGATATGAAATTGGGTGTCATGATAGGTGGTCACTCAACTTAAAACATAGGTGTCCAATTTTTAAAAAATCTTGATTGGATTTTGAGATTTTGCGAAAATCGTTTCAAACTGCGTAAATTTGTGTTCAAGCATCACGTAAAAACGCCTGAAGCGAATGATATGAAATTGGGTGTCATCATAGGTGCTCACTCAACTTAAAACATAGGCTTCAAATTAAAATAAAATCTTTATAGATTTTGCGAAAATCATTTCAAACTGCCTAAATTTGTGTTCGAACATCACGTAATAACTGCAAAGGTGAAAAAATGATATCTGGTGAAATGATAGGTGGTCACTCACCTTAAACTATAAGCATCTAATTAAAAAATATCGATCCGATTTCGAGATTTTGTGAAAATCGTTTAAAACTGAGTGAATCTTTGTTCCCGCATTACGTAATAACGACTAAAGCGAATGATATGAAATTGGGTCACATGATAGATGGTTGCTCAACATAAACTATAGGTGTCCAATTTTTTAAACATTTTTATTAGATTTTGAGATTTTGTGAAAATTCTCTCAAAATACGTTTCTATTTCCTCAAACATCACGTAATAATGACTAATACGAATGATACGAAATTTAGTGATATGATAGGTAGTTGCTAATCTTAATTTATAGGCAGTGAATTTTTAAAATATTTTGATTACATTTTCAGATTTTGCAAAAATCGTTTTAGAATGCTGAAATTTTGTTCAAGCCTCACAAAATAAAGACTGCAGGGAATGAAACGAAATTGGGTGACATGATAGGTTGTCACTCAACTTAAATTCTAGGCTTCCAATTTTTCAAAATCGTTGATTAGATTTTGAGATTCTGCGAAAATTATTTCAATATGCATAAAAATTCGCTCGCGCATCCCATAATTACGACTAAAGCGAATGAAATGATATTACTTAGTGACTCTCTAACCTGTAATATTTTAACAATACATAAAAATTATAACTTTGCTTTCTTTATTTTGGCAACATACTACATCCATTCTGTGTACTCCTACAATGCTGACGGAAGTTCTTGCTTTTTGGAAATTTGCATTCACTAACCTGTCAAAGACGGGTACTTCAGCTAGTATATATATATTTTTATGCTTAAAATCATTGGTTTGTTTTTAAAGCTGTTTAAATGTCATGTAACTCGTTAAGTAGTTCTTAAAAGAAACATTCTTAAAGAACAATCTTTATTATATAAGAACTTAAGAAAATCCATACAAACTCTGATAATTTTTGTTCTACAAATTAGCAAAAGGTAAAGTCAGAAAGCTTTCTTTACTCATTCTCTCTCTATATATAGACCTTCTAAAAGATTGTATACACTCAAAACTGTTGACTTGGACAAAGTTACAAAAATTTATATTTCAAACAAGTTTCATAAATTTTAAAAAACATTTGAATAATATTGATAAATATCTAAAGGCCTCAAACCATCAAATTTAATGTTTTATTTTATTCTTAGTATTCTATAGCATTAATGTATAGCATTCCAAATAGCTTAGATGTGCTAAGTTTGCAAAATCAAGAAGCCTGAGATTTCAACATAAAATGCACACATAAACAATACAGACATAGGAATAATTTGATTCTTTTTTAATGCCATGCTTGTCTATAAAGAGCACCATTCCATTACTTGAAATGAATAATGTAAACATATTCAACTTCAAAAATTTGCGAAAAGAAAGAACAGACAATTAAAGCATCTGTCAAAATACATAAGTTATTCATATCTAAAAATTTCATAAGGCAGCTTAAAACAATGGAAATTGTAATGTCTACCTAGTTGTGCAAAAATTTGAGATTATCTGCTGTGACTCAAACACAGCAGACGATTTTGAATTTTGCTGTTGGAGATCATCTGCAAATATTTCAAAACGTTCTTTCACACATTTTATTATAAATCTGCCAGAGCTTCAACACAGTAGAATAAATTTCAAGCAGAAGCTTACAAATTATTTCTCAGTATCAAAAAGAAAAAAATAAGAAGCCATGGAAAATTTTAAGACTCTAAAATATTATTTATTTATTAAATTAAGAAATTTCCTGAGACCAGTAGAAGCAGTCATCCACACTCAGAGAACACAAATCCTTGTCCAAGCAGTCAGGAGAATAATTTGTTGAAATCCTTATTGTAAAGAGACTTGCTGAACTAATAAATGTGTCAAAAAGAACAGAGTGTAGTTTAACCCTTTAGGCGCTACACTTTCCCAATGCTTAAAAAAGGGCAGCCGTTGCCATCGCTTGACATAACTACCAGCAAGATGGCAAACGATCGAAACGTTCATCACAGCCAGCTGTGTCAAACAAGGGTCTCTCAATGAACGTTTCGATCTTATACCATCTTGCTGGTAGTTAAGTCGAGCGATGGCAACGGCTGCCCTTTTTTCAGCATTGGGCAATCTATCCAGCTGTTCTCGCATTCTTCCATTTTTCAGCAGATTTCAGTGCTGTTAAAAATAATCGTGACCATTTTTTTACGGGAAATGACGTGCTTAAAAATTAAAGGATTCTTGTGGAGATCTTGACTGTTTTGCTAACCTTTTGCGAATTTTCTTTGGTCTGAATGTGATGGGTAATTTGGAATTCTGGCATTTAAAAATGCAAATTGGCATCAGAAAGCAAAATCAATTTCAAAGTTTTTTGCAAATTCTGTGACCTAATGCCTTATAAAGTGACCTTTTCTTGAATTCTATGACCTGGTGGATTGATTTTTTTTTTAATTTTAACTCCTTTATACTGTATCTGAACTTATGGTACAGCTACGTTCTTTTAACCAAAAAATACTTATACTGACCTCATATTGCTGTAAAATTTATAGCATATATAATAAACCTCGATACAGCGATACTTAAGGGATAGAATAAAATTATCATTCTAGAGGGATGTATGGTTATATCGAGGAGAGATTACATTGTATGGAAACTCCACGGGACCTCATAATTTTATCGTTAGAAATATTTATCATTATATCAAATATCATTATACCGAGGTTTTACTGCATCTAGATAAATAATGAATATTAATTTATGTTTAATTTTTTTTGAGCAACTTCAGGTACATTATATCAAAATCAAACACTCAGTTTGTTGAACATGATCAAAATGAAAGTAACAAGAACTAATCTAACAAACCTGATGAGAAAACAGTAATTACTGAATAAAATTCTTAAAATGTCTGAGGAAAAAATTCAGACTTGGCAAGTCTGTTAGACTAATTTAGTTTGAAATGTAAGGGAAATAAGATAAAAATTCTTGATTGCTTATCAATTGCTTCAAAACTTTTGGGAAAAAGTAAAACCAAAGAAAATTTGTAAGAGCCACTGCATTACCACTTAATAATTCATTATGGTTATTCTTTGACGATATCATGCAACTTTTGAGCAGTTTTTTTAAAAAACTAGCTGCCAAGGCAGCCAGCTTCACCGCCCCATACCTTACTGTTCTTTATACTCAGACCAGTGTTGGCCATAGTATTGGACCCATTCAGCAAAAATCATGTTTCTTTGTTTTAATAGTATTTGTCATTCAATTTATTTAGGTTAGGGTTGCTACACAGTTTGGGTGTCATCATAAAAGCCGATGTTGAAACAGAAAATGGCTAAAGTGTGCTTTAGTCCAATGCATGGTGACAATTTTAGATGGATGATAAACGTGCCAATTATTTTAAATTTTAAAGCTGTGATAAAGTCCGAAAGATCTTGCACTTTATGTGTATCCATTATTGTTATTTTGTAATCTTGCAACTGCGTGACATATGCTTGCTTCATTTGACGTCACTTAACTGTTAATTTGGATTTTTGCACTAATGTTTACACCTAGCTGTTGCTGTTCACAGCGTGGAAATACTGTCTATTCTGGTACCGCATACATTAGCGTATTATTATGAGCAGATATACTTGCTCCATTTGATGTCACTGAACTGTTAATTTGGATTTTCGAACATGCGTTATTGTTGTTGCACTAATGTTTACATCTTGCTGTTGCCATTTGCAGCGTAGAAATATTGTAGATTTTAATACCGCATCTGTTAGAGTATTATATAAGTAAGTTCAACTGCGACAGACTCAAAAAAAAAATTTGCACTGTCTCTTTACAAGCTGTAGTATGCATATTACAAATGATGAACCTTTAATTTACGAAATGTTTATGTTTGTGGACCAGGCCAATTGACTGCACTAGGGTCCTAGGCCTATAGGGGGGATGTCCTCCATGGGAAACTTTCTAAAGAATCTTAGCCCGAATTTAAGTGAGGTTTTGGAGAAAACCACGGAAAACTCCAATAGGTGTAACCAGGGTTTGAACCTGCCACCTCCAGCCTTCCAGTTTTGAGAGCAGAACCTCTCAGCCACTGGTGATATTCAGGAAAAAATCTTAAGCATATGTTATTTTGCAGTCTCTTCCATAAATGGATAACTTTTTGACCCAATTTTTAAAGTAACTTTCAAGCTTAGCCAAACTTCTTATTTTAGTTTCATAAGTAACTAATTAGTTCTTGAAAAAACACAAAATTAGAATGAAATATGAAAAGTTATTATTTATGACATCACTCATTTAGGAAAGAATAATATTTCAAATAAAAAACTGGCTTAGATTTGAATACTTTTTTGAGCAAGGATATCCGGTCTACGATCCTAGTCCATGCATCTCATAGAGAGTTAAGAATCCTTTCTGAATGTTGCATGAGACATATAGGTTTACTGTTAGTATCATTACAGTGTACTTGGTGAAGAAGCATTATTAATTTTTTTGAGAGTTTTAACATTACTGGTTTCTTTTTAAAGGTGTTCAAAAATAAAAAAAAGTCCTGCGATGTTTATGGCTTCATTAAAGGAACAGCCTTTAAATATCATTACCAAGGTTCCCACTCATTTCATCAGAGGAAAAATTCAAGGAGGTATGAAAGTTTTCAAGGTCTTCGCTTGATATAAATTTCACAAATAACTTTTCAAAAGGGGAAAAGTGATTTATTTTAACATCATGAAAATTGGGACACTGCTCTAATAATACAGGGGTCATGCTGGCTTTTTTTAAAGTTTTGCCAAATTAGATTTTGCCAGACGTCATTAAGAAATGCAATTGCCAATATTTTCCCCAAATCGTATTTTCTTTCACCAAACTAATTTTATTATCGCAATTTGCAACGTTGGCGATCGACAGCGTGAATATCTTGAAACAAACATTGGACTTAATTACAGGTGAAAAGTACTCCCACTAGTCCAAAGTATGGTTGTTTCACCCAAGTGAAACATTCAAGCAATGAATCGCTCAGTAAAATGTATTTAGATATTTGCTTTTTTTTCTTCTGCAATATATATATAGGGGTGCAATTTTTTACTTTTGCACAGAGCAGTTCAGAGGCTAAATCTGACCCTGACAACAGTTTTGAAATTTCAAACTTGAAAATTTAAACAATCAAATGCAGTATAATGAAATAATTCCTTTAACTAATAAATTAAAATAGATAAAATGGACAACATAGAGTCAAGTCCAGTTATAGCGAATTTCTAAGAACTGGCAAATTTTGTTCATTATATCCGAAATTCACAAAAACTGAAGTTTCCCCATGTTGAGCGAGAAACTTAACATACAATAAAAATTTATTTTATTATGCATTTCCATGACCTAAACATTCACTTTTTTTATGCCCATACTAAATACAGTCAACTCCGGTTATAGTGAACCCGGATATAATGAACTTTCGACTATAGTGAACGCAAATCGTTAGTCCTGATTCATTAGAAATGTGCATAGCATTTTTTGGTTTTAGTGAACATGACTCCGCTTATAGTGAACCTAAAAACTGAACTTCGGAAATTCTGGAAATGGCAGAGAGGAAGTTTTTCGATATCTACATTCTCAAAGGTTGTCTGTATTGCATTCGACTAATACACAAAGAGATTATCAAACATCTGTTCCGAAATACAGGGGAATAGTCTAACATGGCAAGGCGGGGGAAGGGGGAAGGAAAACAATACCGCACTAGAGAAAGAGCTTAGACTCTTGACCGCTGTGAAATCAGGAATTTTTCCATTGCAATGATGCATACTAGTCTTTAGCTCAATTCCCTTGCAAAACAGCCCAAGTCTTGTAGTGTATGCCTCCCCGTACTCCTTTTGCCCGTTACTCTCAGTGCTTAAAAGATAAGCTCATCTTATCTGTGGGTGTCACGGCCTTTCATGCCACCCTGCATGAAAGGCCGTGACACCCACATTTCCACAATGAAGAAGGTAGCAATGACAATTTTTAAAAGAAACATGCAACATTTTTCATTCTCATTCTTGACCAGAAAGAAAAGACCACAAGCGCTTCAATCCAATTCATCAAACTGTGCCCCTCCTAATTGTATTCACGCTTGCTATCCGGGGACTTCTGTAAAAGGGGATTAAATTCTTTGCTGGTTAGAATCAATGGCATTTTTTGGCTACTAAGCACTTAACAAAAAGTAGGTTACATTTCATGGTGAGCGAAAACGGACTTATCTCTCTTGTCCTTGAACGATTTCATTTTCCACACGACTACACGCTATTGCTTGATTGACTATAGCACTGTCCAGTCAATTGAATGAATCTCGCAAATTATTGTAGCACTTAGGAGTAATAAGACATTAATACGATTAATTATGTTTAGTTTGATTCACACAAACATTCAGTGCGGGGATAAAACACTATTTTTTTCTTATGTATATAATGTATTCCTTGTTCATATGGGGACACTTCGCTTATAGTGAACTTCGGATATAGTGAATGAAATTTTCCGGTCCCCAGAGGTTCACTATAACCAGAATCGACTGTACTTATAAAGTAAATCAGACATAATTAATCACATTTATGGTTATGGAAATATTTAAGTAAACCTAACATAATTAGTCACATTGATAGAGATAATAAAAATTTAATTCAGTTGGCCTAAGGCAGTGGTTCTCAACCGGAGGGGCGTGCCCTCTTTGGGGGCACAAGAAAAACTGTCAAAGAACAAGTGATAATGCAGGTTTAAAAAAAAAAAAAATCTTTACTCCAAAACATATCTATTTTTGCTTTAAATGTTTTATTCAAATTTATTGATGACATTTTGTAGAAAAGGCGACTCAATGTTCATTGAAGAAAAATAAAAGACTGTATGTATGCTGAGGAATGTGAGAGGGGGGCACCGTTATAAGTTATCCTTTGAGGGGACATAATGTTGAAAGGTTGGGAACTGCTGATCTAAGGTCAAGAGCAAACTGTCCATTTTTGCACACTTTGAAAAATACCTTGCTTTTGTTAGTCAATTATTTCAAGATTTAATATGCATCACTGCAATGAAAAAATTCCACCCCCCCCTTGTTTAGCATAGGTACGTTAGCCTTAGCTCTGTATTCTGGAACAGTTGCTTGATATATTCACTTTCTCTCCACTCCAACACAAAAGAAATGCCCTTCATGTTTGCAAGTATCAAACAATATCACCTCTGCCATTTCTGAAATTTTCAAAGTTCAGTTTCTAAGTTCACTATAACTCAAGTCGTGGTTCACTGAAATGGATTAAGACTAAGGACATTTTTTATGTATATAAATCAGTACAAATGATTTGCATTCACTATAGCTAAAAGTTCACTATATCCAGAATTCAGTGCATATATAGTACATAATTTCTAGAGAAGAAAACAGAATATATATATATATACAAAACTCGGCTGTTCGAGCCTCGTCAGGGGGAGACCCCCCCCCTGAACCCTCCTAATATTTTAGTTTCATTATTGCCATATTAAAACGATATTAATTGACAATGTCATTTTATCTCTCACCTCTCATGTATTTCGCCTGGTAACCCTATGTTGAAATTTTTAGGATTGTAACCTATTTATAGAAAAATACATGGGATGCCTATTCTACAGATTACGAAATATTGTAACAATAGATTAAAACTGTTGTGAACTAATAGTATTTAAATATAAATGTAACCTTACGGAGCTTATAGAAATCACTGGTTTACATAACACATACTAACATTTTCAGCAGACATTTATTCTTACTTTTATGTTGCATTTACGTGTCTCATTTTTATATCACATTTTTAAAAAGGGAGTGAGAGATAAAATAGCATAGTCATTGATATATATATAAATATGCATATATTTTGGTAAATCCCATAACCTTAGACATCAATTCTGTGATCTTTACATGACTTTATTGCCTTTTCATCGACTTGCATTTTTTTAAACAAAGTTTCTGTCACAAAAGTGAAATTTTGAAGATTTCTTCCCTTTTCACGAAACCCAATTATATGTGTGTACACAAACATGTACAAGTATGGTACACACTAAAGTTTGATACATGTATATACTGAATTTACCTTCATTCCCAAATTTCTATTTTCAAAGTGAGGTCATACTAAGATTTTGGACTTCAAATATCAGGTCGATCTAACATTATGTAGATTTTCATATAAAAATTTAAATGTAGTGCTAAAATTCAAACTGCACTTTATTCATATTCTTAAGAGATAAAAGTTAATCCAGGAGTACCCTTTTAGTTCAGTACATAGCGAATTGGCATCTTAGCTAAAAGAACCTGCAGTAAATCAAAATGGGTGAGACTTCAATTTCAGAAACTTATTATCCTTGTGTGTTAAAAACTTTTATTAATCAAAAATGTATGCTTCCCATCAAACGTGTAAAAAAAAGAAAACTTTGACATTCATTAATTTTATTCTAAGGAAAAGTATTCCTATGCATATAAATATATCTACAAATAACAGACATTTAATGGTGATGATCCAAAACAAATCGTAAACCACAGTAACCACAAGCTTGAGGACCTGGCTGATCCTGTAAATAAGAAAAAGAAAATTATGCTCTACAGCATATCTGTACTTAAAATTCACAGTTAAAACTTGTCTTAAATGAAAGAGAAAGAGCAAACTATTTTGATGCTTAATGAAGGTGCATGAAGAAAGGAATTAGATAAAAGTACAAAGGACCAGAAATTTACAGTTCAAGACAAGTACCCGCTTTATAAAAGGTGTGCTTAAAGGTGTATTTCAAAAAAATCATGTAATTTTGGTACATAAGTACAAATGAACTAATTATGTAAGGCACTTCAAATTTTTTTAAACTGTCTCTTTACAAGCTGTACTACATACTGAAATAAATGATAAATCTGTATCAGTTTCAAAACTTCTAGAAAAATTCTTAAAAATCAGAAATTTTTGCAAAATGTGTCACACTACGAAAAACCGTGCATCTCAAATCCATGTTTGAGAATTTTTTCTGAAAATTCCACAAGAGGCATAACTTTTTTGCTTATTACAGAGTGTAAAGCAGCTTATGAAGAACCATCTGGAATTTTTTGGAGACCATGGTGTTATTAGTTTATTTCAATTTGTGTACCAAGTCTAAATACAAAGTTTTTTTTCTTCGACATACACCCTTAATTCCAGCATCCATCTGAAATAATTACTGATATATGGCTGAACATGAAATCATAGAATGAAAAATTTAATTATTGTAAAATCCTAACATCTCATTTACAGACCAGTCCTACACTACTATTTTTTAATAGTTTTGTATTTATTTTCATTTAGCAATAAAAATTACAAACAATCGAAATTTGTTCAGTGAACTGAATGTGACACTATGCATTCATGCTTGTGTGCACAAAAAATAATGTTGCTATGCATTTTTAAAAACTTTCCATAAGCTCTTCTATTTATTTTAAATGCATATTTTAGACAAAATCTACAACAAATTCTTTTTATTACCGAAAACTGAGAGTATAGCCAATTGGCTACAGTATGCACTGTAGATTAAAAGCAGACAGTATGTGAATTAACAAAGCTGTAGGTACACAACCAGTTTGAAAGTGCTTAATTTTATTTTATTTCTTGAGCAGTTTATAGAGTCTAAAGTTTTTTTTTTTTACATTATGAGATGGCAATATAAACTTCAGATCTTCTAAGGGTACTAGTGCTTCATCGCAACCATTTGCACTCCTACCAGTTACAAGCATATATTGAGAAGTAATGGCAGTAAAAGTTTTATTTTGAAGTGGTCGCCTGGAACTGCTAGAGTCAGGGATCAGTGTAGCTATATAGTAAGATACATTTATTGAAATTTTTAGATTGTACCAGCTGCATAGCCCGTTAGCATTAGGTGTTAAGACATCATTTTCCAGAAAAAAATTATTACTTAATGTCAATCACTGATCTGTTTAATTTTTCATACAGACACATATTTTAAATAGCCAGATGTTTTCTCCATTTCTAACATTATACAGTTTTTCTGTATAAGGCTATCTTTACTTCAGCATTTTAAATTAATTATTTTAATATAATTAGGCAAGTTGGAGTGTTTAGGCTAATTAATTTTTACCAACTATGCGAAAAATTCCAGAGCTGGGAGTCGAACCCAGGACTACCGCTTAACGTGCGGGTGCTCTACCACTGAGCTACTCTGGGACGATTCCCAGATGGAATTTCTCGCTTTAGAACCGTTGGCATTTATCATCTTCCTCTGCAAACCACAGAGAGGGGACAGATGAAACAATTAATTCACGACAACTCCGTTACGCCGCGGAAGTTATACATATTTTTAGAAAGTGATTGTATCAACCTTTCAAGTATATTAGGCAAGTTGGAGTGTTTAGGCTGATTAATTTTTACCAACTATGCAAAAAATTCCAGAGCTGGGAGTCGAACCCAGGACTACCACTTAACGTGCGGGTGCTCTACCACTGAGCTACTCTGGGACGATTCCCAGATGGAATTTCTCACTTTAGAACCGTTGTTTTTTTTAGTTTTTGTTTTTTTCCCTGCCGAAACGATCATCTCAACCAATAAGTACCTTTTTATGTGCGTTTTTTACACAAAGTTTTTATTTATTTCATCTTTTAAGACCAGTGGTTTTTTTTCTGTAAGAAACAGATCATCTGCATGCAATCAAAAAACATAACACAATTAATACAGGACGATATTTAGAAAGGCTAAGTAAATACCTACCAAATTTATGTATACTTTAGGATGACCTAGAGCACCTCCACCACCATCACACCAAACAATACGTTCTTTGACCGGTTTGGGTGGAATGGAATTAACCAGATCTATAGCAAAATGAGGATTCACCTATTTAAAAGACAAGCATAATTATTCTTTATTACAATGTAAAAATAATTTTCTTAAAAAGTCTTAAATAAATTTTGTTCAAGGTAATTCCATTGTGACTAACATAACATTTGTAGCTGAATATTAATAAAATGGTTTTAAGGATTAGTTACTAACTTAAAATCTCAGATAACTTTTACAGCTTTACAGTTACATATTGTAATAACTGACATGAACATAAAAGTTTATTTTTTAATTTTTAGTTAAATAGTGGCCATTTTTGGTGTGTCTAACATTTTAAGGTACTTATGTACTATTTCATTGATCTCGATCATGCAAAAAATTGGCTCAATCATTTTATCTGCCAAGTCCTTCTGTTGGTGAAAACTTTAAAAAAATTACAGGGAATTAATAGTGACCATAACTGATACTAAACTCAGGGCTCATTCTAGACGGGGTCAGCAGGGTACAGTGCCCTGAAGCCCTCTGATTCAAGTTACCACCCCGATGATGAAAAACTGACCCTCCTTTGGCCTTGAACTTATTTTGTTTGATTTTTTTTTAATATGTACGATAAGTTTTTTTAGCCCTTTTATCTGTTGAGTTGGGGCTTTTATCATAATCTCCTTTCCCATAATTCCAATATTGCCAGTCTATGTAAGTGACCAGATAATTGTTAACATTGACAGGAGAATACTTATAATGGCTGAATGACAATCCAGAAAAAAATTTGGCTATTGTTGTCTATTTTCAAATGTTGACCACCTAAAGTATAAGAGCTACTTGTTAAAAGTTTACCAACTTCACAATGGCCTCATTTACTTACACAAATATGCCAGAATCTTCAAAACTTTCTACCCTGCTTCCCAAGTGGAGAAAATGCCACGGTTCTTCATTTAGTCAAACTTTTATTGATGATTCTCAACAAGGTGATTAAATACATCTTTTAGTAAGATCGGCTTCTTATGCAAAATGTTAACTTAATCAAATTCTCTTGCCATTAGGTATATTTGAGTGATTGTTTTAATTATTAAAGGGGAAAAAGCATTATTTAAAAATCTTTAAAAGAAATACTGTCATCAACTTAATTATTTATAAATTATGTTAATAAAGTTAATTAGAAAAGCTGCTTCAAAACTAATTAACTCTTACATTACATACATTTATATGTTAGTTAATATATTAATAAAGATTGGTAATTAATTTATTAATTGTTTATTCAGTTTTATAAAGTAAAAAAGTTTATTTTTTTCAAATTAGAACTGCTTGTAATCTGGATGTTTATAGTGTGCTCTTTTTAAAAGAATAATACCCTTTTTTTAAACCTTCACACCCTGCCTTTTTCTCACCTATACTGAACCCTGCTAAACTGTAACATTTGGGGGGAGGGGATTATTTGTGATAATAGTTGACGAGAAAATACATTAGTCTCCATTTCACATTTCAGTCACAGCTCTTAAATAACCAGAATGACCACAATATTCAATTTACTATCAAAATATAAATTGTTTCTTCCGATTAAGCATGCTCTAAAGCTGAAAAACTTTTTGTTAACCTTATTAAAAAATAATCAGTAATAAGAAAACCTTTTTCACTTTCAGCTTTTTTTATTCCCATGGAATGACCCTTTAATCATCTTTTAATTTTATCAAATAAATTGCTTTAAATTTATATTTAATTATTTAATAATCACATGTTAACTTAAATTTTATTCTGCTGTAAATTTGTATTAAAAAAGGGGGGGGAATGAATGAAAAACACGAACTATGAAAAAAAGAAATTTCCATTCCAGCTTTTTTAAATAGCTGTGGAATGACTTTTCAGGCATTTTAAATTTTATTAGAAATGTCTGTAATACTTATACTTAATTACTTTTTTATTTTGTTTTAATTTATTCTATATTTTTTAAGCTTTAATTTTTTAAAAATTATAAAAACAAAGATGTAATTAGCTTCTTTTAAAAGTATGAAAAAGATATTAAACAGCTCATTGCATTGAGAAATAGAATACCTGTTTTTCTTTACCAAGAAAGCGAGCAAGTCTTCCATCATTTTCATCGAATTTCTGTAAAGTAATGTGAAATAAATATTAAAGATTGCAGCAGATCATAAATATGTGTGATTAAGTAATTTATACACACAGACTTTGCATAACACTGCTTTAATAAATCTGTCAAAAGGAAAAAGTGAGTACCGCGTTTACTCACGTAATAGTCACACAACATTTTTTTTTTTTTTTTCCAATTTTTCATGGTGAAAGTTTAGGTGTGATTATTATGCAGGGAAATCTACAACATAATATTGTACACTCTAATGCTAATACATTATTAGTATTATAATAAAATTACTAATTTACCAAATGTTTCCAGATTATCCTGGAATAGTAAATAGTCTTTTTATGTGTTGCACACAAAAAAAGAGGATTTTTTCTTTTTATGGTAATATTTTTATAGACGATATATAAATGAAGGTCGAATATGTGACAGCAACTTTTATGTGGGGAAAATATTATGATGATTTTTACTGCTTCAAAACGTGAGTGTGACTATTATGTGAGGATGACTATTACACGAGTAAACGCGGTATTTATAAAATAAAAAATACCAAAAAATCTTACATTGATTTACGTTTTTTAAGTATTAATTAAGTATGTAGGTTATGAAGATTAATTTTCTTGAAATGTGCATTTACTTAAACATTAACACACATGTAATACTGAAAATTATATTCATATAGACAAAATCTGTCTTATTGGAGTTGTGTACACAGAATTTCATCAAGGGGGAAGGGGGGCTTTCCCTTGTTTTTGCACATGATGCCTAACTACATCATTCACATAATTAAAACTACTGTTATTGTTACTTCTGTTTACTTATTATTAATAACTGTAGTTATTATGTAAAAGGAGAAATTTTGGCACTAACATGTTATGCTGTCAACAGGCTAAATAGTGGTAAATGATTTTAGATGTCAAAAGAGTTATGGCTGAAAAGATTTTTTTTTTTTAAATGATCATGTAAAGACGTAAATGGCTATTTAATGTATGGAAATTGGAACCGTAATAAAATTAATAGGAAATAAGCTTTTGTTTTCGATTACTGGCATTATATCAGACAGTAACTGTTAATGGAAATGGTCAACAAAATACGCGAGTATATAAAATTTTATTTTGGTTGGTAACCATCGTGAGACTTTATCGCCCTTCCACTTGGCAACTGTACTGCGTTTTGTGATATACCCTAACTTCAAAATATCGGGCTTGAAGTTATTAAGTCATTTAACATGACAGAATAACTGATAAGTTCAAGTTCACACTTATATCAAACTGACTATATCAGACAGTAATTCTTTATTGTATGATACACAGTAATAATTTCACAAAGTAAAATTTTTAATTACTTTTTAGCCATTGATAATTTTATTTTTAATTAAACTCATTCAACAAATCACATGGGGATCAACACCATTACATACGATATTACCTTTCTTATCTTAGTTGATTTGTTTTCTTGGTACAGCTTTAGTATGGTCCCTTTGGCGCGCTTTATTTTTGGCGACTTTTTTTGGCGCGAAAAGGATGCCAATATGGTAACCCCGCCGTGGGATACTCCGGAGCGGTAACCCTAACCTCGGGCGAAAAGTGGATTCTTCCGTGACGTCACGGATACGTTCGTGTTCGTCCGGCAAATCGTGACCGTTTGTTCCTTTCATGAACTTTTTGAGCCCCGTGTATTTCTTAGCGCGGGAGGTTCGTTCGAATGCTTGATCTGCCATGTGCTTTATGGTTTTATTTTAATGGCTTTATTTAACATTAAATTTTATTATTATTTAATTATTTTTGAAATTTAAAACGGCTGTTCAGGTTCACACTGACTGTTTACATACAGTTTTGTATGAATAAGCTTTCTTTTGATAGTACGTTTCAGATTAATATTTGCGTACTCGATTGTTTATTTGTTAAGGGTAGAAGCAACAAATAATTACGTTATTAATATTTTATACAGTGAAATAATTTTAGATATTTTGATTTTATTATTTCCATATTGCAATAATTTAGAGATTTTAATCAAGGTATGTGATAAGCATTGTTTGTTTTTATTTGTTATTATTACCTTTGTTTATTTGTTAATGGTAGGAGCAACAAATAATTCCGTTATTAATATAATATTTGATATTTTGATTTTATTATTTCAATATTGAAACAAATTAGCGATTTTAATTAAGGTATGAGATAAGCATTGTTCGTTATGATTTGAATTAGTTCTTTATTTTCCTTACGTAGTCTTTTGTCAGAATGCTAAAATGTTTTTTATTTGTTATTTTTGTGAGGTATTGCCTTTAGAATATTATTTGTTTGCATTGTTTAATTTAATCTACTAAAAAGAGAAAGGGGGGGGTTGAGGGGGGGCACAGCCCCCCCTCACACAAAAAGAAAAGTTATTAAATTTTATTAAACCGAATCTATATGTACATGTAAGCTTGTTATCTGTTTAATTTTTTTTCATAAAAATATTTAAAAGCCATTAAAATAAATCATAGCAAAATTAACGGCGACGATCAATTATCTCGGAACCAGCGCCATCCGATCCGCCATATTGTTAACAATTGGCATCGGCAAGGCAAACTTGGGTTGGCGACAAGATTTTGTCGCCAAATCAAAAAATTGCCAAAAAGGGACCATACTAAAGCTGTTCCTTAATTACTTTTTAGCCATTGATAATTTTATTTTTAATTAAACTCATTCAACAAATCACATGGGGATCAACACCATTACATACGATATTACCTTTCTTATCTTAGTTGATTTGTTTTCTTAAACACATTTCGTGTTGTAAAACAGGCTCATAGACCTACATTTTTCCTTATTTTTCGCATTTCACTAAATTTCAAAGGGTAGGTACTGGTACTTTTATTCTTAATGTGCCACAGTTCAATTCATGTTTCGTAAGGTAGTGCAACAAAACAATTTAATAATTCAGGCGACCAATTTTAGACATACTCAAGTACAAACATTACTTTCAAAAATAAATTAGAAGCTTAACCGACCATAAAGTTAAATTACAAAAAAGAAATCAAAACTATATATAAAAGATCGCGTTATGATACGCTTCCAACCAACGTATGAAAAAACAATAGGATGTTTTACAACCTGTCCAGTATGTGTAACTGGGTCATCAGAAACTTTTGTTGAGGTCGAATAGGATGCAGAAATACACTTGAAATTCTGCAATTTATTGGTGAATCTCCCAATGCTTCTGGACAAGGTCGCAGCCATCTTTGTTTATAAATATTATTGAGCTGAAACGTTGCCAAACATTTTCATAAAACAGTGTGTGTGAAATCCAAATGGCCTATAGGTAGCACTGTATTTTCAACTCACATACACTGACATGACACTGAAAACCGGCAAGCAAGCAGCTTTCGTTTTACCTAGGGTGACCAAACGTCCCCAATTTCTGGACGTTTTTCAAATGGAGGGTATTGACTATTGACTCCTTGAGATCGAAGCTTTAAAGGCCCGTTTACATGTGAAAATGGAAAATCCCGGGTTAAAGCGGAGTACAGGGAAAACTCGCAATGCATCATGGGAAAGCGGGGTTGACTCTGCCGAGGCCGTCGTTATTAGCAACGGGCCTGCGTATGAGTTGCCATCGCTAAAAGTGAGTTTATCATTGAGGCCTGTTTTCCCCCAGTCACAGTGTTCTATTTTATTATTCTAAGTATTATAAATGTTATATTATTTTAAAACAATTTTTTTATACTTTTGTCGTACTAAAGAACTTTAGATATAGGTAATCGTTTTGTGAATCTTGCGCCATTTTCTTTCATGAAAATTTATCCTAAAATTCGAACATTTTGCTCTGAATGTAAAGGTAAGTGAACGCTTATAATGTATTTAGAAATTCTAAATATATGTATGTAAATCATGTTTGGTGAATAATTACTCATGTGTTATTTATAAATAAATTATTTTAATCAGAAATCGTATTACTTACTTGAGTAGTTTTTATTCTTGTAAATAAGCATGACGTTGTGATACTATTTAGACAATTTAATTTTGCCAGTTGAAAATGTTATTTATCAGTTATATATGCCTTGATTATGTAATTCAGACTTACTGTATTTCTGCACTGCACCAGATGTAAATTATAAATTATTGATTTTTGCCCGTTTATACAGAAACATCAAATGTAGTTAATATTTTGTACAAGCGTTCATTATGCTTGCTCAATTCCTAAGTTCGATTGAGAAAGCGACAAAAGAATAATATATACTACATGAAATGTCTTTATTAAAGAATAATTAATTCAGGGATCGCGCTATAGAGCGTATTTTATCAATTTTCTCCAATATACAGGTTATCCCGAAAACACTGAAATGCGCTTTAATGCATCATTTGTTAAAGATTAATCTTGAATTGTTTAAAATAACGTAGGAAATACGACTACGTTCATGAAATATTCATTATAAAAATGTCTTTCTCATTTGAGTATTTAGTTATTTTAAAGTATATTAAATATCCACTTGTGAAACTAAAATAAGCAATCGTGAATCATGAGAGTAAGCGCTACTTTGTTTTTCCTTCAAATTATATGCATCTATTTTCTTTATGTCAATATGTATCATAGCAAACAAATTAATCATGAGTTCGTACTTGAATTAGTAACACAATTACTACTTAAAACTACATTAAATAACGTTTGAAAGCACTGGGAAGCTTAAGAAATGCCTGATGTATACGTGAAGACTCGAACATCCGTAGGCCTCTTTGGATGGCTCATCAAAATACACGCGCAGGCCCGTTACTAATTGCGAAGGCCCCGACTCTGCGCTGACATGTCCATTAAACATCCAGGAATTCTCGTCTATTTTACGTCAATATGGCACTATAGGACGCCCGTATGACGTCTTATAGACATGCATATGGACGTAATAATGGACGTGTTTGTCTATTTATAGACATTTTACGGTCGAATCCTGGACATCAACAAATACTATTTAATAATTTTTAGCTAATTTTATGTAATGATTAATTAAAATTTATCGTTACATCTTAATAACGAATTTTATAAAAATATTCGCACCTAATTTTATTTTTTTAAACCAACATTTAAGTACTTGCCCCGCTTCAGATTAGAACCCTTAATCGTGGACTTCACAGTAGAGTGTGCTAGCCACTATACGCAGCGGTACTTGCTCTGACGGGTCAAAATGTTGAAGTAAAGATTTTTTAGTTTCGGACTGGGAACTTAGAAAAAAATATGCAGCTATTCGTTTTTTTGGAGTTGAGTCGCTAGCGAATATTCTTTTTTTTTTTTTTTTTGGTATGAGGATGAGATTCTTTTTACACAATACCGCTTTTATAGGAAATAATAATACATAAAAAGTATTTAAATTTCAAAAGTTCCCCGACAAAAAAAAAAAAAAAAAAAACTCTAGAATTTAAAATGTTTTTGGGGTAAAATGTAATATCAATAAGAACATAAAGTATAATAAATTCATGCGTCTTAAGTGCAGTATTGGGTAAAATGAAAATCAATGACAAAAAAGTAACTTTTCCATATTTTGTCCATTTCTGGACTTATACACACATCCATTTTATGTCGTATCACTGACATAGTGTGGATCATCTGGAATACGTCCATAAACGGACTTATTCTGGATATTCTAAGTCTAGTTTTGGTTTATTCATGGACATATTCTGGATTTTCCTGTTTATGTCCATAAATAGATGTCTTATGGATGTCTATGTATAGACATGGATGTATTATGGATGAGTTGGATCAGAAATAGACATAAAATGGACAAATGTGTTATCTGGGCATATTGCAACTAATTATTGCAACCATAAATTAATTATTGCGTACCACGGTCATTTAGACCGGGGTGCCTCCCTGCTCCCCCTGTTCATTACTTTTGCCTCCCTTCTATCATTTATTAAGATTAGCAAACTATTTCTGGTGAAGAAAAAGCAAAACAATTACAAAAAAAGGCACCTTGGTCAAAACGACTGGGGGTACGCACAACATCCCTTGAAAGAGGGTACGCACAGCGGGTTAATCTACCCGACTACGATAGTAGAATGTATCATAAAAGACCCCGTGCTATTACTCATCTTCCTGAGGCATTCCATTATGGATAATCTTTTCCTGCGCTTTATTATAGCTCTTCTTATCTATTTCGCCAATGCACACGTTCCGTGGTACTGGCAGAAAACTACCCAGCAAACACACACAGGTTCTCTGAACGTCTATTAACGTTCAGAAAACGTCTTCTGAACGTTAATAGACGTTCAGAGAACCTGTGTGTGTTTTCTGGGTAGGATGCTTCCTTCCCCTCCCACTTTTCCCCTCTTCACTTTTTATTGTTTTTCCTTTTTATAACTGTACTTACCTGTAATCTTACAGTAATAATTTCTATGAGGTGACAACTCTGTCTTTCACTTACTGTCTACCGGAGATAAGAGGCTTCGCCTCAGGTGCTCAAAAAATGTTCTATGTGATGTCATGTTATGGGCAGCCAAAGAACCACTCTTGGACATCAGCAACATAACATGACAGAGTGACCTTTAACACGAACACGGACCTGTGGTTCAGAAGGTTTACACCCGTAAGCTCTCAATTTACTTAATTTGTAACTAACTGCAATCAGATTTTTTCCGAAAGCTGTAGTTTGTACATTTACTAAACTCAGTTTTTACTTTACAAGGAAACTAGTTGCACGGACGAAACAGATTTGTCGTTCATGAACACAGCCACTGATTGATAAAAATTCCACAGATTTAGGAATGCCTAGATGAAGCATCTAATGCTATCAATCGTGTACTTTTTGATGCCAAAAACGCATCTCATTCATGCCACTATCATGGCTGTCGTCAATGTAAAATGGAACATTAATTTCATTATCTTAGGAAAATAAATAAATTCGAGGTAAAATATTTAAATAAAAGTACTTTTGCAAATACAGATTGTCCTAAAATAATTAAAAATACTATCATCATGTAGGTTACTGCCATTCTGCACAAGCGCATTTACAGAATAGGAGTACATGCGCGTTCTGCATGTACTGCCATGAATCTCATCCATTCATTCATTATGGATGAGAAGCATTTATAAACGGTAGGCACTATCATGACTACCATTTGAAGGCGGCAAGTTTTCTCCCGTTATGCTCAAGCTAGAGATTCCTATATCTATGATAAATCCAGATATAAATTAAATTTTTGGAAATCATTTTCTTTTCAAAAAATTATTTTCCATGGGTACATTTTTTTTTACTGTTTTTAAAGGAACATGCAAAAGTTCGATACAGTACAAACAGTTGTGTCAAGGTAAACCGTAGATATAGGAATAGCCAGGGCCTGATTTCCGGGAGGGCATTCGGGGCAAGCGCCCGGCCCCCCTACCAAAAAGGGGCCCCCAAATTGTTCTTTTAAGCTTAAAATTTTGTAAATTTTGAAAAAGTTTTCGAAGAAGAGGCCCCCAATGAAGCTTTTGCCCAGGGCCCCGAATTCTGCAAATCGGTCCCTGGGAATAGCATAACGAAGGAAAACTTGTTGCCTCCAAATGGTACCCATACTAGTGGCATGCGCATGCGCAGAAATGCAGTAACTTAAATTACAATGGCATTTTCAATTATTTTAGAAAAATCGCTATTTTAAAAAGCAGTCGTATCGAAATATTTTCACTCGAACTTATTTATTTTTCTAAAGTAATACAATGAATGTTCAATTTTGTATTGACGACAGCCGTGTCACGCAGGCAGTCGCGTAAATGGAATGAATTTTTGACATAAAAAAGAATGTGATTAGAAGCATTAAGTGCTTCCTCTAGGTGTATCTAAATCTATGGCGCAAACACGTAGCCAGCCAGAAAATAATTCCTGGGCCTTCCCATAAAATCCTGGATATTTGTGTTCGTCCAAATATTGTGCTATAAAATGATACTTTCAAATAAAATGAACTTGTAATTAAGGACATCTGTGATAAAGGCCAAGCAGAGCGGAATCTGAACGGCATGGAACAGCCAGTATAAATCCACCTTTACCAAGACTGCAACCCAACTTAGCATCTCTATCAGTGGTTTGCGAAGAAACGGCTGACCAGAAAAAGTGTGTTGTGTTGTGTTTTAACCCATTTGTGCCTGGATATTTTTAAGACTTTCTTCGATTTTTACTGATAACAGAAATAATAGATATATTTCTGATGTCAACTTCTTGAACAAGGGATGATTTCTTTTAAAATCATTATGCATAAAAATCGAAATATCAACATCCTACTTGGTAATGTTAAAATATTTTGTAGAGTTGAGGCTCAATACTCATGAATAAAGGCTAGGAAAAATAAATAACGTTTTCGACTAATAGCGAAAATGCCGTCCCAAAAAAGGGACACTAGGCATAAATGGGTTAAGGCAAACCTGCACGCGGGGTATCTGCCTAGAATGGGGGGGTGCCTTGGTAGGAGGACTTTCTAAGGGGTTCTAACGCGTATTCACGTTACATCTGGAGAAAACCTACCAAAACTCATATTATCGTTAGTCAACTGATAATATCGTCTAATGTCAGACCGTTAGATCGACAGCCTCGCGATGGGACACGAACCCGAGACCTTCACACCTTGGCCGTCTACCATTTTCAGTGGCATAACCACTGTGCCATGGTGAGGCTGACCAGAAAAGAGTGGCGATCTAATATTTAAGGACGCAAAATAACTACAGTCATCCACTTCAAAGGATATAATTGCTCTAAGTAGCCAAAGGCAAAATGAAGCTTTATAATTGAATCCGGCGACTTCCGTTGGCTAACTTCTCCGAGACCGCTTATGCGATCTTGACCACATCTGGCACAGTGATTGTAGTTATGGCGTAGATGGTACTGAAGCGAGGTGACAGGGTAGGATACCGTCTGGAGGGAATCTGACCCGAACGGGTTTATGGTTATTCAACCTTTCAACAGAGAGACATCCGTTTATTGAATACATCAAAAATTATGGCAGTGGTATGAAAAAATATGGTAGTGATCGGTCACGTAGTTGAAGAATAATCACTGAAAACATTTTTTCGAATTTGTTCGATAAATCCTCCGAGACAAGCGTATGCAATTTTGAACGAATTTGGCACAGTGAAAGTGGGTTAGGCGTAGATGATAATAAAGCGAGCTGGCTGTGATCGGTCAAGTTGTTGAGGAATAATCGCTGAATACATTTTCTCCCGTAGACTTAGCATCATCGTATTTTGCGTGCTTGAGGCCTCAGAGGCGACTTTTTTTCAGTCATTCTGCAAAAATAATGATTGATTTATCTAAGCAGGAGTCGCAGTCGGTCTTTTTTTTTTTAATTCCTACCTTCATCAAAGTTTTATTTATATACTCTAGTATTTTAATGGTTTGATAGGCGAAACCTTAACATCTAAAAGACCATTTAAGAACTTTTGAAGCAGCAGAACATTTTAATCTATAGAGGTAGGGATTAAAAAAAAAATAGGACCGACTGCGACGCCTGATTTAAGGGAATAAGTTAGTTATGTTCAAACTCTCAAAAAAGTATTAGAGTAAAAGCAAAATTTCTTATTTTAGCTTTGGGAATAATTAGTTTTTGAAAAACGCACAACTCAACAGAAATATGAAAAAATATAGCTATATAACCTAATTTATATTTTATGATAAATAATTTTTAATATTCGAAACTAACGTAGGAAGTCTGACTTTTACACTCAAATACTTTTTTGAGAGGGTGTAGCTACGCTGAGCAATTTCTGACTTCAGCTTGCCGTTAATTCACCCTAGTTTTTCACACAAACTTACTCGGACAAGATAATAAGCGTTAACAGCAAATTTTTATTCGGTATAACATTTCCATTAAATATCAATCATATTTTACAAAGGATGGGTGTACATATACTGGGCGTAAGGTGTTTGCAGGTACTGTGTGATGGATGCTTTGTTGATTATTCTTGAATCTTTATCCAGTACAATCGCATGTGGTGCAGCAGTATTTTCGGTATTGTACACCATGATGGGTAAAGTCGATGCTCTCCGGCCTCCTGCGAATATTAAAAACAAAAATATGACTTATGGCATTTGATAGATCTAAACAGGAATTGGTCTACATTTTCTACTCTATGATCCCAACTATTCAGTTAAAAAAAAATTAATTTAAAAATCACTTAATCAGAATAGAATAAATCACTTACAGAAAGTCAACTACTAAATTTTCTTCGATAATAAATTTTCTAATGATAAACTTAAGTTAAATTGCCAGTAGCATATTGCGATAGTACGCTGTAACAATCGAACTAGAGCAGGCTTTCCCAAAGTGTGTGACTTGTCTATCGCTGCGGCATCCGGGAGTTGGATTCTGCCCCTGTCGTTACCGTTAACTGGGCCCCGCCTTGTGGCCGCCAGATATTTGAATTTTGTGGTGCAAAATAATTCTTTCACGTATTGTGTGTTGGTCATTATTTGGGAGCTAAACTGATTTTTCCACTAACTCGGATTTATGCGGAACTCGAAAAATCGAGACTCTAGTATATATAAAAACAGCATACAGCATATATTGTATGAAGAGGGTGCCGTAGAAAAATTCTAATTATCTTAAGCTTGCTGCGACTTGGATAAATATGGAAACCCCCGAACCAAAGTAATCGGTACAATCAAAATTGCAGTGCCAAAATGTTGTAGAAAATTATATCTAACTTTAAGAAAAACGTTATTCCGTTGATAAATTGAATTTTTCTTGATTTTTTTGGATTTCAGACATATAGGATTTTCGAAAGCCAGACTTCAGTGACTAGGGGTTTGAAGCTGCTTTTACCAATCCAAAACCAATATGTTATGTTATATTACACACTTAATTAAGCAAACAATAAATATGTCATAATTTCAATCGTATTTATATAAATAAATATGTATTAATGTTAGGTAGAGGGACAGACAGATTAACTGGAGATATAATATGTGATATCCCCGTTCAGAGTATAAAACACAATGTATGTTAAAAAAATCGATATAATTTGTAAAATAAAATAGTGTGAAGTAATTATAAAAAATAAGAGAATAAAGAAATATGTGAAATAGTACTGGTTATAATTGTAAAAAAAATTATTTATTTATATGAATGTAAAATATCAATAACAAAGGATAATTGACATGCACTTTATTTGGCAGCCTTTTCTTGCCGGTTTTTGATTTTATGTTATGAAGTGGAAATAAATTTCATTCTATCTTGTTTAAATGAAGTTATCATTAGAACAAAAATCACCAAATTTAGTTATCAATGTGTTCATTCAGTTATTTAATTTCAAAAACGGATTATGAGAAATATTTCTATAAGAATTTTTAGTTCGGGTATGTGATGGATTAAATGCTTCCGTTTGAGAAAACATTACTTTTTAACTTAGATAATTAGAGTTAGAACACGTCTCGAGAAATTTTAAACAAAGAATAAAAACCTTTAATTACTTGAGGAACATGTGCCATGTAAGGAAAGTATTGTAATCATGAAAAAATTTGACTTCGAGAATTTGGTGTATTGACACATATTGAGGTCTTCTGAATTCATTTATGCTGTTTTTTCAAATTACTGACTTTTTTCTTTTAAAAAAGCTTCAAAGTTTTTTGATTTTTCATAATTTTATTATTTACCCTTCATTATTATTAATTTTCAATTTAAGAATCAATCAATTTTATTTATTGAAGCATTTTGCAAGGAAAAAGAAAGCACAAGCATTTACTAAAGTTTTCACTGCAACAGAAAAATATGTGTACGTACCTGAAATCAACAAGGAAGTAGAATGAGGCTGATTCGTTTTAGGAGTTGTGAACACTTCTTGGCTTTTCCCCAGACTCTGAAAGAACTCCTGATAATCGTTTAGCTGTTGATTCTGGTTGAGGTTCTTAATAACAGCATTTCTCTGCTCGTCTCCGATAACATTCGCTGGCCTATTTAGCAGCCTTTCAGGCTGGTTACTCTGAAACCTATCCTGGGTGGAAAATTGCGTTCTCTGCTCAGCGGGATTAAATTGCGAAGATTGTCCAACAGCGGCAGATGAAATTCTCTTCGAATCAAATGCAGCTTGTCCTTGAACAGAAAAGCTACCTTCTGGAAAAGAAGGTGAGAATTTTCGATTCTGCTGGTTCAATTTCTGGTACTGATTTGCTTTTTCTTGCGCTGCTTGGGAAGAAGATAACAGTTGGTCTTGGCTGCCGAAAGAAGGAATCTGTGCGAAATGTCGATTTTGATTGGCGTCGTGGTCTCTTCTGGCATCGACTTGATAGGAAATTCTATGGTTAAGGGATTTTTGGTTTTCATTGGATCTGTAGTCGTGACGATTTTGATAGTCTTCACTTCCACTGAACCTCGCCCGATCGTGAACATTTGGAAGCCTTTCGGCAAAGCTATTTTGGAATTTGATATCGTTATCTACTCTGGCGCCATCTTGATAGAAACTCCTTTGTTCTTGGGACTTTTGGTTTCTGTTGGATCTGTAGTATTCTTCTCTACCACTGAACTGCGTTTGATCGCCGGCATTTGAAAGCCTTCGACCAAAACTGTTTGAAAGATCTCCCATTGTGATTTCCGATCGGTGCTGTACCGACAAGGGAGCTTGGTTTTGGATGATGCCCTGGCTCGTATAAACCGCTGAAACTGGGGAGCGGTCTTCAACATTTTCTTTCCTTTGAAAGGTCATCTGGAGGTCGTCTGAAGATGGGTCGTGAGGAGAAGGTGGATCTCGTCTCTGCTGCTGGAAGATCGACTTTTGAATTCGGGTGCGCTCGTTTGAGGTTCCAGTTGTAAAAGTGCCCAACGCATTCTTATCAGCGACTATATCTTGAACTTCAGTGTGAAGTTTCTGGATAATTCTTTCGTTTTCCTTAAAATCGGCAGCAGAAAGGCCGGCTTGTGTGCTTGTAGGTAAAACATCTTTACCAAATCTTCTATATTCCCTGAATTGGTGATTTGGAGGCGACTGATAACTTCCCGCAGATGTTACTGGAACAAATGCATTAGGAGAGGAGTTCTGGTGTATCTGAAAAGGAAAAATAAATAAATAAATAAATTAAATAAAATAAAATGTAAGAGGAAAAGAACAAAAGAATTAGGAGGACTGTAAATAATGTTGTTGCTCACAAGTTAATATTTTGCCTAGCCAAAACTAATGAAGCTAATAATGCGAAATTTGGCATGTGTATGAACTTATTAACATAAGGGCTTGATTGGACAGAATTTTTCAAAATTCGTAACGCAGGGAGAAGGGGGGGGATAGGGGGCCAAAACATTCTTTTCAGATATCTCGCGAGAGAAAAGAAAAAATAGCCACAAAATTCTAGCAGTAAAATACAACATTCACGAATATCTAAATTTCAATTTCAGGACATTTTGAATATCGCCCTCCTGAGTGGGTGGACAGACGTGCAAAAAGGGGGTGGGATGCCATTTTTCTCGAAAGAAAACAAAAAATCTATAAAACTCTTGCTTCAAAATGTAACATATATAAATTTTATTTTTAGGCACAGCTTGTTCGTAATTAATAAGTTGTTAAAAATTTATTTTTTTAAATTTTATTTTAAAAAACGACATTACTTTCTGGTCCCCTAATATTTTGGTACATTTAGTTGCTCAATATTTCCATAAAATATGAAATAGGTTATTAGTGAGTCCACATGTAATGATATTCAGCTATACGTTTTTATTCTCCTAAAAGTTTCCTAATTTCGATCCTATCTAGTTATTTTATACTACTTTATTAGCTAATTTGGTGAAAATTTCTATAAAAATAGCATATTGTCTAAAGATGTTAGCACCAAACGAAAAATGTTCTATTTAACACATTTACGCACAAAACATTACAACTCGATGATCTGGGGAAGGGGAAAGAAAAAGAAAACTACAACTCATCTTGTGTAAATAAAAACAAGTTTTAATGCATTTATAAATATATAAACTACATGGCTTCTAGTTTTAACGATCCACAAAGTTATAAAAAAGAATAAACACCAACTTTATAATGATTTAATAACATTGTGTTTTAATGCCTTTATTCATTCTAAAGCAGTTAAGAAGACGTAAAAGAAATAAATAAAAGTTTAATTAAATCCTTCTAATATTATAAGTTCAATATGCGAGAGTTTGTGAGTTAATTGTTACTCTTTCAAGGTGAAACGACTGGACGAATTTGGATGAAATCAGTGGCGGATCCAGAAAAAAAAATTCTGGAAGCGGCACAAAACATTTTTTGTCGCATTTTCTTATAAATATCATTAGAATTAACAAAGCAAGTAAATTTTCTACAGTGTAAATTCAGTTCGTCTGAATCCGCAAATGAATGAAATTTGGAATGGTGATTTATAATCGGAATTAATAAATAGGCTATCTTTTATCTCAACTGGGAAAAAAAAAATCCACCGTTCTAGATGGTTTGCGGGTTCGATTCCGAGGCAGCACTAAAAACCACCGTGTACATGCGCAGTACGTGCACGTATGGGCACCGGCAGCATAGGGCAAGGGGGGCAATCACGCCCCCCTGGATTTTTGTATGCAGTGTTTTTCCTTGCTTTTTTGCTCTTTCCAACATGGTAACCATACGTTGAAGTAGTTTTTGTCCCCCCCTTGAGTAGTCTTTGCCCCCTCCTGGGAAATATTCTGCCGGCGCCCATGCATGCACGTTAAATCCATGGATCCCAGAGTCCTCTTGGCAGTCGCTAGCAGTTTCCGAAGTGGTACCAATAATCAGAATTTTGCCACCGTCTGTTGAGGATCCAAACTGTGGCTGGAAACACCGGGAAGGACGCATGTAACTATAAACGACACAGTCACAGACGTGAGCCAGGACGGCTCACGTTTGGCAAACAAACGATACTTCTGAGGATGCCGATTTCAGGTGCTAGGTCTCTCATCTGGAATTGACTCCAAATTAGGAGACCCGGGGCTCTACTACCATGGTGTCGTAGAATATCCGTGACGGATATTTCTCGCTCACGGATAGTCAGATACTTCGAATAAATAGCCGCGACTCTCCTTGTGGCGCTACCACGATGAGTGTCGAATAAAACAAGCGAGTATTTTTGTGCTTGCTAGAGGTCTATCCGACACTCAGAGCGATCAACCAATCAAAACACTAGGCTTTCCCCCCTTTTTCTTAAACGAAGGCGTTGTCTTCAGAATTTCCGAAGACTCTGGTGACATCCATCACGAGTGGAAGCCCGTTTTTGACAGACCCAGCGTGCTAGGGAGAGGGGTCCTTTTGTGGAAGTACTTGACACTCCACGATCCACACAATAAAAACCCATCCATCTCGTACTTCCCGATACCGGAATGCGAGTTTTCGCCTTCATCCAATGTGTCGGGAAAAGACATAGATATAGGAATAACTAGATCACGCATCCGTATACTAGTAAGAGGTTTTTCTTGTTGCCAAATATCTTCGGTGGCATCGCCCATGATAGTGGCAGAAAGCAGTGTCTTGGTCATGGTTTATGGTTATTTTCGCCACTAGTCCAGCATCTTATTTATTTATTTATTTTTAATTAACTTTAAGCATTATCATGCCCAAGTCGTGCCGTGCGTATAATTGCACCAACAGGTTTAGGAAAGGATCTGGAATATCTTTTCACAGGTAATAAATGCTTGAAATTGGTGGTATTGAAAATCAAATACCAATTGATGTTCAATAACAGTAGTATTTTTAAATTTCCTATTTACCTATGCTTTTCGTTCACTTTGTAAAGTAATGGAAGGAGATATTGCACATCCTTCTTGAATTAAAGTAGACATTGCTTAATTCATGTTTCTGTATAAATATAATCCTAAAACATTTGACCGTACGCTATATATATATATATATATATATATATATATTATTTATTTTAAATTGTATACTTGGCACTTAAACTATAAAAAATGAGATAAATAAAGCATCGTAATTTACTTTTTACGAATAATTATTAATCATATTTTACAGGAAATGATTAATTTTTCTATCATTTTTCAAAAATAACTCTTGAATTGGGGATATTGAATTTATCTTATTTATTCTAACTAGATTTTCCACATTTGAGCATTTTTTAACGGCTTTTAAAATTACTAGTTTTAATATTAAATTCATTTTTTTAGTTCAACGTGATTGTTTGTTTAAGTCTTTATTTATGTTTCTTTATACTTTTGTTTAAGTAAGCTTTATTAAGTTAGTGTTTTATGGTAAGTATTTTAACTTTTTTTTTTTTTTTTTTTGAAATAAGCATATCAGCTCTGCAGTGTTGTATCAAATCCACAGTTTAATTAAAAAAAAAAAAAAACTGGCTGGTGACGCAATTTTTAATATTAACTGAAATTCTATTAAATCAGTGCTTTAATTGAATGTACGTTTAAGTTTACACATCCCTGTCTGAACAAACAATAGTACACTATAAAATGTATTTTTAAAAAGCCATACAACAGTTAAGTTATGCCAAGCAAAGTTATCATGGGAGGATTATTTCTGATGCTTTTTGTGCAATGTTGTGCACAGAAAGTGCACATGCTTTGTGCAATGCTTCGATGCTGCAAAATGTCATGTTACTTAATTTTTCTAGATGACTTTCTGATTTTAATAACTTTCTGATTGTTTAGGTTTCCACTATCTAATAAAGAACTGACAAATAAATGGATTTCTGCTGTAAAAAGAGATAATTTTGTTCCTAATATACATACATTTATTTGTTCAGAACACTTCAGTGCTGAATGTTTTGAATCAAATCATAATCGGAAGTTGCTAAAAGATGATGTAGTTCTAACTATCTTTAATTTTCTAAAGCATTTGAAAAAGGTAAGCTCTAAACGAGGTACTTATTAGGGAGGGATAATGGGAATGGGATATTGTCCCCACCCCATCCCCTCTCAAAAGAAAAGAAAAAAGAAAAAAAAACAGCAAAAGCTTTTAAAACGTTTTTATTGCACAGTCACAGTAATAATATAATGCCTTTATATGTATATTTCATGCCTTAGAAATTGATAATATACACCCTCCAAAGAAAGTATTCGAGCAAGAGATTAAATTTCCTACGTTGGTTTTGTATATTAAAAATTATTTATCATAGAATATGAATTAGCCAATGTATAAATATGAATTTCCGTAATTCTGTCAAGTTGTGCGTTTTTCAAAAACTCAATTTTATTCGCAAATCTAAAATATAGGAAATTTCTCTCTTGCACGAATACTTTTTTTGGAGGGTGCACTTAATTTCAGAATGCATATTGTTGTAAAAACGAAAATAAAGATAGTCGTTATTTTTTTTTAATTGCCTTTGAATTTTTTTCTTCCTTTCCATATTCTGTTTCCACATACACAAAATAAGACTCATAGTACATCTATTTTGATATATAGATCGTATAGCTATCTCTCTCATTTTGGGAGAATATTTACTAATAGAGATTTCCCTTCAATATCTATATCTCAAAGCATGATTGAAGCAAATAAGTATATTTAGTTCTTCATTATTTAGGCCTATTTGCTGTGAAAAAAGGTACTGAATGTCACAAAAATACTAACTTTCAAATGAAGAGGTTTTAACAGCTACATTTTTTAGGGTGACAACAGAGCCTGGAATTGAGGGAATTATCAGGAAATTGGGGAAATTAAAAATTTTCTGCAATATAGATCATCATCTGCTATATGGTCATGGGAACTGCACAAAAAATATCATCAAAACTCGTTCATCTATATAAATATTTTATCAATATGTTATTTGAAAAATATTGGTCATAATTTGCATCAGCAAAAATTGTTTTCAAGTATATATACAATTGGGGAATTTTTTTTTATAAAACCTGAATTATCAAGGATATTTTTTTCTTAATTCTTGTAGCCACCAAGCTTTTCAAAATTATAAAAGTGTCGTTGATATTTTTTAGGACTGAATTAAACAAACATCTTTAACAATGTATTTTAATGTACAATAAGCAAATGAAGTAAAATGTTAGACTGCGGACTCTTGAGTACATATTGAAATGGTTATTGGCACCTGAGGCAAATCCATAATTTTGCCATCCCTCTCATTCTTTCATTCAGAGTTTTGACATTGGAATTTGTTAATGTTACTTTCGTATTTTAGTTTTTAGCTTTGATTTTTTTTAAAGTATCAGGAAGAATACCTAAAAATATGCTATACATAGTAAGCCTTCTTCGAACATTTACTGTTATTAAATTGAGAGTTAACAAGATTTTTAAAAATATTTTAGTACGGCTTCAACTTGGTGGAGAATTATCTCGCTTGAATTCCAGCATAAAATAATGCTTTATTCCTGATATTTATACCTGCTTTATTTCTTAGATACTGCAAATTTGATATTGAAATTACAATAAAATATTGTTCCAATGAACTTTACAAATATTTCAGATAAACAAAAATTTGGTATGAGATCATCATTTACCTACTATTACAATTTTAAGCTGTTTTTGTCAGAAAAGGATGTAAAAATAATGAACTTTTGTGTATTTGGGATTCTGAGAAATAAACGTGTGTGTTTCTCTGTAGGAAACAGGGAGACGCATGAAATAAATATGTATTAAATGCATGCATTTTCACATACCTTCTCCCATCAAGCTTTTTGAAAAAATATTTCTTCAAATTTAGCCGAGAGTATGGTAAAATTAAAGAATGGAGAATGTTTTTATTCAAAACAATGAGCCTTGGTATATTTTAAACAAAGAATAATAATCTATTGAAAATATATTAACTGTATTAAAATAATCTATATTTACTATGTTAGTTATGAGAAATGTGTGAAAAACATGCACCCCAGAAAAAAATGGGGGGGGGTATTTAAAATATCCCAAATATTAATATTAGCTAAACATGTTTTTACCTGTACAAAGTTGTGGATGTACATAGGCGAAAATGCACTGTTCTAGAAAGGCAATTTTTAGAGAACTGATGTTTACATTTAGGGTTCCAAGTTTATTACATTGTAATATTTTTAGAATGTAACATTATAACTTTTTGGAAATTGGTTTCTTTTTAAGATATAAAGGACGTGTAAAAAACACGTTTTGGACTCCCACTTCCAAAGGGATAAAATTTCCTAAGTATAGCCTTTTTGCTTAAAAAAAAAAAAAAAAAAGTAGAAGAAGGCGTATTTGAATCTCAAGAACGTTAGAAATACATTTACGAGGGAAAGAAAGATCCAAACTCAATCACCAAACTATGCCACAATATTATGATTTTCTTAAAATGTAACAAGAAGCACAATCCCCTTGATATGAACGTAGTTTTCTCTTACGAGATCTATGAAACCTCGGTCTTTTACCCTAGTACTTCCAATACACAATTGATACTTAATTTCAGTTTACATCTTTGTTCAGAAAAAGTTTCTGTTTTCCTTGTGTGCAAAAATAAACATTTAATCGATTATTTTAATCTGTTACATTTTTAGACCATCTAACAGCAAAAATAATCTAAAAATAGCTAGCAAACTATCATAACAAAATGTTTTTTCTTTGAATTTGGTTCTGAACGAATCATCAATTCTGTATTTAAATGTAAATTAATGCTGTTGCATAGCAGTCGTAAGCAGCGACGTTTTCGTCTTTCTGCCACTATCGTGTCGTCTGCTCCGGAAGTGCACTGGCAACAAGTTTCCTCCCCTTGTGCGCAATCTAGTTCACTATTCCTATATCTATGGGAAAAGACAGCAATATTTCCGATAGTGAATACGACAGTGAAACTATCACGATACGATCGTAGTAGGGCATATCGGATATTTCTCGGATTGTGACGTCATGAGAAGAGAAGGCTCGATCTATTCGCTAGCGAAAGCTTTCCGATACTATGGTGGTAGAGTCCCCGGAGCAAAGTCAGACTTCCTCCCACTGGGGCCATCAAAATGGAAGCTGTCCTTTGTGAAGGATCTAGCGTCGTTTCGCGGTTTCCAGCGGGCAAAAGTAACAAAATAAAACAACAATAATGTGTTCATTGCAAAAGCAAGGCTTCCAACATTTTCTTGACTTTCAGTTATATTATTATTTTTACCAATTTGATTCGAACATTAAAAATTCGCTATAAACATATCAATATTTCTCACCCTGTCCAAGTTTGCTCCCCGATTTACCTCTGCGCTTTCGTAACTAGCAGCAAAACCAACTGCTGCAACCAAAATCTGAAAGAAAAAAGAAATCTTTTAGACCAGTTCAGTATATTGTCCCCAATGTAATAAATGTCCCAAATTTAATTTAATTTATTAAATTAGGTTCCACAAAGTTCCTAGCTATTATTACTAATTTGATTCATTATTACAACTCTTCATAACCATTCCAAGTCACACAACGCCAAATTGTAAAATAAAAAAATAAAACAAAGTTTATATGACAAGTTTTTTAGTTTGGTTGGCTTCAATTTAGTTTCACATACATTCAAACAAAAATATAGGGTATGCCAATAAAAAAAAAAAAAAAAAAAAAAAAAAAAAAAAAAAAAACTTTTTCATAAACACCCAAGCAATTAGGGATGGACGCGAGACGACTTTTTTGCGAGACGAGACAGAGATTTACAGCTTTTTTGCGAGACGAGATAGAGATTTACAGCTTTTTTGCGAGACGAGACACACATTTTTAACATTACGATATAGGAATTTTTGCGAGACGAGACAAGCTTTTAGGCTATTTTGCGAGACGCGAGACGCATATTTTTCGTCTCGCGTCCATCCCTACAAGCAATCAAAGGTTAAAAAAAAAAAAACATTATTATTATTATTATTATTTTTTTTTTTTTTTTTTTTTACTTGAGACTGATGTGTTACACTTATAAAACTTTTCCGAAAGTCTTTAATTTACTTTATAATACAAAAATATATTTGTTGAAGCTTCATACAATAATTTATGTCACATTTAAAATTTTGAATTGCATCTTTCTATTTTTAAATTTGCAGTTAAATCTTTATGTATTACCAACGAGGAATCTAGCTGTACAGAGTTTATGCGGTCGTTTTGGGACACCCTGTATATATCTTTGAGCGAGAATTTGTATTAGATACAGTTTTATTAAAAAGAAGGAACACATTTACATCTTTAACTACAAATAATAATTAGTCTTACTAAAAGATATTAAGACAAAGCTACACAAAGGCAATCTGCCTAAAAGGGGATGACTCGGGTGAAGGACTTTTTAAGGGCTCTAACGCACATTCACGTTACACCTGGAAAAAACCGCTCAAAACTCCAGACTGCGCGAAATTGACAGCTGCGCGATAGGGCAGAACTCTGGACCTTCATACATCAGCCATCTACCATGTTTAATGTGTCTACCATGGTCGGCCTTACATATTAGTTATATTTGTGTACGAAGATATAATTTTATTGTTTGTAACTTACGGAGGCTGTATACAAATTGATATTTCGCACTCAGGGATCGATCCCGAATTTTTTTCCAGGGTCCCATTTTTGTGAAAACTGTTTCTTTTTGTGAATTTCAGTATCTAGTTTACAAATTTCAGAATGTACTTTTGTGAATTTTCATACCAATTTTTTCAAAAGTCACTTTTTTTTCTCAAAATAATTTATAAAACAAAAAATATAGGATAAGATGCCAATGAAGGGTTTAATTGATTGTACAGCTGCGGAAAAGAAAGGCCCACTTGCTCTTTATTTCGCCATCGTTCGTCGTATAGCAAAGTTATATATACCATTCGTTTGCAAATAGCGCGTACTTTAATTTACTATTAATTTAATTTGCATAAGGGGCCGTCTTCATATTTAATTCTGCATCCACTTCGTTTTTCTCAATGGCAACCCCATATTTTGACTTTATTAAACGAAAGAAAACCTTCAAATTACCCTAAATATAAATTTTCACTAATTTTCTACGATAATTTCCGGAGATATTGCGAATTCATTTTTGCGCGTTTTTAAGGGACTTTCTGCAAATTGAAAAACGCTATTTGTAGGTTCCGAACTTTTCGCCTTTCTTTTATTTCGCTCGCGAGAATTAAAAGAAATTAATATTATTTTCAAGGAAAATATTGTTCCCATCTTTCTTAAAGTTTTTTCTACTGAGAATATCAAGAGTAGAATAGAATATTTAGTCTGTGGTCCAAATGACACGTGAGTTCATAACTTCCTTGGTTCGTACACGATTTAAGGGAAAAATTCAAAATGACTGCTAAGGATTTTGAAAATCTTTGTAATTTTGAAATTGTTATTCAGTGTTTCCCTTGATGTTTCTCTTAGACAGCTGAAATGTTGGCAGGAGTTAGAGGCTGCTCCCTGCTCTTCTGACTACAAGCATGAATATTGCTCGACTCAGCTATGGTCGAACTTAAAGAATGGTTTCATGACTGAAAATTTATTTGTTTGAATTTCATGTAAAAAACGCAATTACTTTTTTGCCGACCCAATATTATCACTGTGTTTGTTATTTCACTTTCTTCATTTAATACTATCGCCTGCAATGTGCAATATTCTTAAGACTTTTGGCGGTATTTTAATTTATAGTTAAATGAAAATTTTTTTACAGAAAAACGTGATTTTGAATGTTAGTATGGGGAATTCCAAAGACTATAGTATTGTTCCATAGTATAGTTCCAAAGACATAAAGTATGGGGAATTCCAAAGACCTAATGTTTCCGATATTAAAAAAGGTCACATTCATGCCTGGAAAGTTGAGGATGTTAGTTTTTCAGAAATAGGACGTTGTATTAGAAGACATACATCTACTGCATCTAATTCTATAGCTGGAAAATATTTTATTTGGGAGAATATGGTAGCGGACGCAACAATACACGCTTTATAGAATCCCCAACAAACTGTAAAAACCTCTAATTTATTTGCTTCAAAATTTGATATTTTTAATACTGGTATCTTTTACTGTGTTTTTGGACAAAATAAATCTAATTTACATTTATTTTATGCAATTTTCAAAAAAATTCACTTAATAAATTTATATAGGGTCCCTTAACTCATGAAAATAACACATTTTATTTAATATAAATTTAAACTACTGAACGTAAAAATTTGAAATTTTGCACAGTCATGTAATATTAATTTCTGCATCTATTTCCATCGAAATTTGGCTAGGTCGCTATTCATAATTTTTTTGAATATTAATTTAATAATTCAGAATTCATATTAATGATTTATTAAAAATCATAATAACATTAAATCATGTTTGGGTCGTTTAGTTCTAATAGTACGAATAAAAATCAGCTTCTTACTACCAATATTATATGAGATATGAATTGAATTATGAAAAAATATTTTAAAATAGGGGGAGGGGGATTTTGGGTGCTCATAACTCACTCATTTTCTGTCCAAATTTATTGAAAATGGGTGTCCGGGGTTAAAATGAGCTAAATTTTTGAAATATGAAGTGAAATCTAGGGGTTGCTATTGAGAACAAAAAAGTTGGTGGGAATTTTAATATGTAGATGGCCCCTTATGCAATTTTTATGCATAGCAAATTAAAGTGTGAGTCAATCGTAAATGAAAAAAAAAATGTTCATTTAAACTATATATACAGCACACTCAATAATTAATTTAAATAATAAAACACTTCGTCTGAATCTCACCCAAAGAATCTTCATTGTCACAAACCGAAGAAAGGAAGAAGTTAAAAAGGCGACAAACCGACTTAATGCCAGACGATTGGAGTCTCTCTCTATTTATACTAAACTCTGGCTTGCGAAATACGAAATCAAAACGACAGTGGACAACTTCCAGACGATTATTTTCTGCCTCATCGGTTCCATTGTAATTCACTCCTCAGTTCATCAAATATCCAGCATGGACGGAGCCTTGAACTAAGCCTAGTTTAACAGAGAACAAAACGTTGATAGATGTTCTACTTTGTCATCTCCGTCTGGTGTACGAATATCCCTGAGGTGTACGAAAATGCTGAAATGAAAAAAACAGGATGACAGAAGAAAAACGAGAGGCATTCTAAAACTAACAGGTATGCGGGCTTGCTACTAGGTATCTAATTTTCTCTGAAAACGATATAGCGGGATCGAAATTCTTGCCCTTGATATAGGGATCGCAAGCCATTTTATGCCACTTTATGGTATCAGTGTTGCACTCTCTCATCTTATTGGTCTTTGGATCTAGAGATGCAGAGATTTGGGGGTGGGGGGGGGCAGTTGACGCTGGCAAAATATATTGGAAATTAAATTTTACTCCACTTAGCCGATGGTAAAGTAGTATTTTAACCCTTTGAGGCGCAACCCTTTCCCAATGCTGAAGAAAGGGCAGCCGTTGCCGCACAGCCAGCTGAGTCAAAAAAAAAGGGTCTAGAAGATCTGTGGCACGCGATGAACGTTTCGATCGTCCGCCCTCTTGCTGGTAGTTAAGTCGAGCGACGGCAACGTCTGCCCTTTTTTCAGCATTGGGCAATCTATCCAGCTGTCCTCGCATTCTTCCATTTTTCAGCAGGTGTCAGTGCTGTTTAAAAATAATCGTGACCATTTTTTTTACGGCAAATGACGTGCTAAAAAGTAAAGGATTTTCGTGGAGCTCTGTCAGCCGCAACTTTTATAGAAATCAAATCTATTCTTCGTGACTGGCAACAGTCAAAACGTCCGAGTTTGGTGTGCCGAGAGTGGGAACACTGCGCGTTAAAGGGTTAAATGCGTGGGTGTGTACGTGAACCGGCCATCAGTAATGAATTTTTAGCACTTTCCTACAAAGAGATGGGTACGGGCTCGCTCATTTTTTTAAAGTCCGAGTCCGAAATTTCAGCTAATAGATAAATTAATTATGTTGCTGTGAGTGACTATGGCAACGCTACACTAGAGCGATCTGCCAAGGATGGATGCCTTGGTAGGGGATGTATGGGGATGCCTTGGTAGGAGGACTTTCTAAGGGGTTCTAACGCGTATCCACGTTACATCTGGGGAAAACCTACCAAAACTCCAGACCTTTAGATTGACAGACGCGCGATGGGACCCGAACCCGGGACCTTTACACAAAATAGATAAATTAAATAGACAGGAAAAATAGATAAATAGATAAATTAAAGTCAATTCCTTCGTTCATAGAATATCATAAATTTTGCCGTTTGTGCAAATTAAAGAGAAATCTAATAGCAAACTCTTAATGCACTTTCTGATTCTTTTTATTCAAGTTTTACAAAAAATAATAATTAGTTTATTTCTCGCAGGAATCACTTTTTAATTTGTTTGTTAGTGAATTACCCAGACAGCACATAAGCTTAAATCAAGCTTGACATTTCTTTGAATTTGACCTATTAATACAAGCTTGACAGTTCAATTCATTTTAAGCTTGCAGCAAGCTTGGAGATAACAAAAAAATGAGTCCTTTGAACTGTCAAGCTTGAATACAACTTGATGACTGCTTGATTTGGAAAGCCACATCTACATAATAAATAATTTATTATCAGTCATAAATGTATTTGACCATAGAATTAAGAAAAAAAGATTCTATATGTCTCCAAATATTGAAATTCTTCAAAATAAAATAGAAATATAGTACAACATTGATTTCAAAATCAGTCGTTTGTCTCGATTTTGGCCAATACTGCCCAACATGAGTGTTGCGATACTGAAAGTTTTAAAACGTGTGCTGCTTTTAAGTTTATAGTATGCTTATTTCCCTATTAGTAGAGTCTATAAATCACACATAACATTATTTTAATTTTGATTGATCCCATGGAAAAATAAAAGAAGCAGATTGCCAATAGTGATCAATCTCGCCAAAAATCGGCGTGACAACCATAACAGTCACTCCAAACTTTAGTCAATGTTAACGCGAGAGAGATTTTCATGGTGGTTAGGACGCTGGCTTCCTACGCCTTAGGTCCCGAGATCATTCCAGCCGCGGTCGCTAGACGGAAACAGATTAAAGTAACCTGGGGTTTTAGCGTAGAGAAGGAAAATGCGTGAAAAAATAAAATATATATGGTGCGAGTTCGCCAACCGGCGCCCCATGTATTAAGAATTTTTTTTTGGAAAAATTTTTAAGTTTGAATTAAGCTTGATTTGGGCAAGTGTAAACTTGAACACTTGATTCAAGCTTGCTTATTAAGTTTACACGCATGAAATTTTCAAGCTTAATTTAAGTTTATTGACTTGATAAATCAAGCTTACTGCAAGTTTGATGCAAATTTGCTGTGCTGTCTGGGTAAGACCAATTGATTGCACTAGGGTCTTAGGCCTATAGGGGGAATGCCCTCCGTGGGGGAATTTCTAAGGGATCCTAGCCCGTATTTACGTGAGGTTTCGGAGAAAACCACGGAAAACTCGAGCTAGGTCGACAGGCGCGACCGGGTTTGAATCTGTCACCTCCCTCCTTCCAGTTTCGAAAACAGAATCTCTCAACCTCTGGCATTCAATTTTTAAAATCCGTTCACAAGGAGTATGTTAAATAAAGGAGAAATTTCTCAAGAGCCCGAACACAAACGGGAACTACAGAACCCGAGCCCGGTTTGGGCCCGTCTCATCTCTATTTTCTATGAGGTTGAAAAGCGCTAATGATTTCAGTTTGTCTGTCCGTCCGCGCTTTAACTGTCGTAAACATGCATAGATTGCTACTGTTACGAATTTCCAGGGCAATCCGCTGTTCAGGGATTTAAAATTCGTATTCTACGAGTCAAATAGTTAAATTTTGCATTTTGTTTGCATCAAAATCGGTTAACTAGAACTCGAGATATGGAGTTTTGGGTTTCCCCCATTGATTTATGTAGGGTTTTCTAGAAATCTCGAGAAATATTGCTTGTAGGCCTTAGCTAACACCCCTTTTGGGGACTTATTTTTGGGCCCAATTTGGCGATATTTCGCCAAGAAGTCGCCAATATTTCGGTCATTTGGTGCGATTTTCCCACTGGCGCTTGTAAAGCTAGTGCATTAGCATTACATAATAGCCTATTATTGCTCTATTACGTAATTAAAACTCGCGCTTTACGGGGATCTTTTGAGAAACAGTTTCTTCCAGAAATTTCTAATACCATTTGCGTTATCTATAAAAAGAAGCGGGCTGCCCCGGTCCATTTTGTCTTGCCTCTGCTTGATCATAGAGCAGATGTCCGTGAGAACTTAAGGATTTGTATTGATGCTGTAGAAGCGGTATTTTCGTTTGTTTTAAAAGCCTTGTTTAAAAATGCTGTGTGTAAATTCTTCATTGCTGAGTTTTGAGGGACTGTTTACGATTTCCCTGGTAAGATTCAACTGTATGTATGCGTCTGGAAGTTTTTTATTTTGTGTAAGAAATACAGCATTTGTGAAAGCTTTGGTACTGAACGGACTGCTATAAACAAGCTACTGGCCGTTAGTGCCTGTGATTTTTGTACAGCTGATTGTTAGTTTTAGAAGTAATAGTAAGAAGTTTTAGAAGTAATAAAGTTCGTATTCTATCCTGACAAGTGGACTCTGCAACACTATGAAATTATGTTATTCCTGTGTACTGTTCGTGGGGGGGGGGGGCAACCTTGCACTTTATTCGACCGTCTTTCGTCGTACAGCAAAGTTTTTACCAATCGTTTACAATTACCGTACAGCAGTGGCGTAGCCAGAAATTTTTCTTGGGGGGGGTTACGACTACTGCAATTCACATATATGTATGCGTGTGTGTGATAGGCGTGTAAAGAATATACATTTTGTATGGCAAAAAAATCCTCGTGGGGGGGAGGGGTTGTGACCCCCCTATCCCCCCCCTTGGCTACGCCACTGACGTACAGTTTAATTTGCTACCCATAAAATGTGTATAAGGAGCCATCTCCATATTTAAATACTCACTAACTTTTTTTTCTAATATGAACGCCCAGATTTCACTTCATATTTCAAAAATTTAGCTCATTTTAACCCTTGATTCCAATATTCAAAATGTTTGAACTAAAAAGGAATGAGTTAGGAGCTTATAAAAATCCCCCCCCCCCCCCTCTGCGTTAAAATATTTTTTTATACTTCGGCTCATATTTAATATTGATCTTAAGAAGTTGATTTTCCCCTTACTATTAGAACTTAACTGCCCAAACATAATTTACAATTAATGCAATTTTTTAAAGTATGTATTATTATAATTTTTTAATATGAATTATGATATTAATAAACGAAAAAAAATATGAATAGTGACCTAATCAAATGTCAGTAGAAAAAGATGCAGAAAATTATTTTACATGACTGTGCAAAATTCCGAATTTTTATATTCAGTATTTTAATTTACATTAATTAAAATGTCTTTTTTCATGAGTTAAGGGACTATATGCAAATTTTTTGAATTGACAATTTTTTGAAAAATTTCGTTTAAAAAATATAAATTAGATTTTTTTTTTTTTTTTTTTGTACAAAAACAGTAAACGTTAGTGATATTTGAAAAGAAAAAGTAAATAAATGAAAAAAAAACATGCAAAGCGCATGAATTAAAATTTTGAAATATTTTTATAATTTTTATGATAACGTTAGCACAGTTAGAGTATCAACTATGAAAATAAATTTAAAAAACGGTGATAACTTGATCGGTTGGAGAACAATCCTAAAGTATGAACGTGGGTGCATCGTTCGGCGTTTTTACCTTTGTTAAGTAAAGCTCACCCTGATTTGCGAATTACATCTCTTTAGATGGATATTAATACGTTTTTGGATAGCTGAATAATGGGATAAAATTTATTTGTAATTTGTATGCTGACTGTCATTATCTGTTTCGAAATAAATAACATTTTTTGAAAGGAAACATGTAAATTAAAAATGAAAAAAATATATGTAATAGCTCGTCAATTTAAATCTTAAAGTAGTTTTGTACTTTTTATGATTATGTTAGCTTAGTTAGTTTCAGCTATGAAAATAAATTAAAATGCAACCCATTTAATTAGTACATTTTTTTTAAATTTGCACTTATGTCAAATTTTGAGTTATTAAAAAAATTAAAATTCCATTTTCTCAAAAACTATTGATTTTCGGTCATATACAGGGTGAAACTAAACTCTTGGGCAAAACTTTAAGGGGTAATAGGGCACATAATAAGGAATCAGAATCCTATAGCAACGTGGGGTCGGCAACGTCGTCTTCGTATAGCTGTTAATAATCACTTCCGAAAAAGTGCTGAAACAACAGTGCACTTGGCGACCCTTGTTCGTCAGAAACTCATGTATTTTTCTCCGAAAACAGAAGACTCAAATGGATAGTTGAAAAAGTTTATTTTATTTCAAGGATGAAATTTTCGGAGACGAGCCTATTGCTTATGAAATTTGGTTAAGAAATGAGACGGACGCTTCAGTGCTTTTCCAAAAGTGATTATTGCAGGGTAAGTTAAAACTGCCTTTCACCCCAGATTGCTATGTAATTACGATTCCTTATTGTGTGCCCCATCACCCCTTAAAGTTTTCCCCAAGAGTTTAGATTCACCCTGTATATGGGGATTAAAATTGTAGCATTTTGGCTCCCGTACGACGTCTTACCAGGAATACGTCGAGTTAGCAGTAACCCTTTATTTATGATAAAAATGTCATTTTAATCTCCTTGAAAATATGTCAACGATAGGGATTTTGCAGCTACTAGAAATTTGTCGCCCAGGGCGGGAGCCCCCCTGTCCCAATTTGTCGCCCAGGGCGGGAGCCCCCCCCTGTCCCCCATTCAACGCCACTGCCTTCATGGGCTGAAAAAAACATTAAGAGCGATCGGGGAAAAACTGTGTTACTTGTACTGTACGTAACTGGAAAATAAATGCATAGTTTTACAGCAGAGATATGTAAGAAAATAAAGATTATCTACACTCGCCAACGAGACTGCAGTTATTATTAATCTATTGTTCATGTTATGGTCCATATTTTACTTACATTTATTGCTTTTGGCCCATGGGCTTCGGCAGAAAATTTTCTAGGGGGTCAAAGACTTCATATGGTTACTTTGTAAAAGAAGTGCAAAAAGCAAGTGGTAAAAACGGCATTCAAAATACAGGGGGGAAGGCTAGTGCCCCCCCCCCCCTCCTTTGCCCTATGCTGCCTATGCCCATGTTTTCGCCCGTTTATTCGTTTGGTTTTAATTAACGATCTTGAAAAGTGTTACAATATGTTATACATTGCTTCCATTTTTCAGTGAAAAGGTTTTAGCTACTGTTTATTTACAATGCGATTACGATTAGTGAAACATAAAACATTTGCAGTAAAATGATGAACTAAAGTTTTTAATCTAAGCAACTGAATGAAATCATTTTTACTTTTTACTTCATACAATTAATTTTCTTCATACATTAAAAATTAATTTTAAATCGAATCTTTTCGCTGTCTTAACGAATGCAACTTTAATGATATTTTCTAGCTGTAAATGCTTTTGATTTTTTGTCATATTAAAAAAAAAAAAAAAAAAAAAAAAAAAAATACTATTATTCTTCTCCGAATGAAAAAGTGAAAACATATAAAACCAGATAAATATTAAATTTAGATTTGTTAAGTTTGTGACAACGGAAAAAAAAGTTGCTTTAATCGACTTTTTAAGTTCCATATTTCTGACATCTCGGAATATCACTTACAGTTTTATTTTATTGTCTAGCTACAAGGAGAACCCAATCAAGGCAATTGTGGGCCCTGGGTATAACAAAAACATTAAGAACCCAATAACACCCTCCCCTTTTCCGAAAAAGAAAAGTTATGATTTGCATATTCTGAAAAGATTTAAATTGCTTTCTCTCTTTTTTTTTAATGCTATGGATTAAAATTACTTTATACAAGTGTAAAATATTTTCTCTATTCATACTTCCTAATTCAAAAATAATGTAACTTTTATGAATTTTTATGATTTAATTGTAAGGTTTTGGGGGCCTAAAAATATGTGGGTCCTGGGTAAGTGCACCTTTTGCACTTGTAGCAATACTGCACTGACTGAAATACGGATATCCAGTAAAAATTTCATTTTTTTTTTTTCGTTCAATCTCTTTTTTCTCTTACTTTTTCTTTTATAGGGTTGAAAGGGACTATTGTATAATGAAAATTTTGAAACCAAAGTTTAAAAAAAAAAATTACACATTTTTAAGTCTCCGATTACGAAAATCAGGTTTAATGGGTTTTTTTTATGTGTGAGCCTTTTATAACCTGATCATAAAAATGGGTAATAGCATTGAAAAACGGCCGCCAAAAAATTGTCTACGTCCTTAAAAAAATTAAATTCTAGTTGTGAGCTTTAAGCATAATGGTAAAATAAGAGACAGAAATAAATATACCGTATTGGCCCGAATATAAAGCGATATTTTTTAACTAATCATTTCCCATTAAAGACCTGACTCGCGCTTAATTTCGAAGCCTAAATACAGGATTTTTTAAACTAGCTTGCTGGAAAATTTCAGGGTCCCGTTATATTCGGGCTAATACGGTAACAATAATGAACATTGTCAGGATTATTTCATGTTGACTGATACTTTATTCGATTGTTCGGTTATTTGAACTTCCATTAATCTGACAATGGTATTTACAATACAAAATTGATTTTTTTTTTTTTTTTTTTTTTTTTTTTTTTTTTTCCCCGTTCGCGAAATCCTCCCACACCGTTCGACCAATCGGCTTGAAATTTTGCACATACATGTAAAATGTGATGGAAATACAGAATAACGAATTTTGACTTGCCATTATTGGTTTTTGAGTTATGGTGATAATAGATACATAAACTAAAGTCCTGAAAAGGATATTTTTCCGATTCATGGGACTTCAAAACGTGTAAATTTAGGAAAAATTAAACTTTGTTTAGAAATGTAAAAAGAAAGAATGTAAAGAGAAGAAGTTTAGAAATGTAAAGAGAAAGTAAAAAGAAAGTGCGAATTTTATTTTATAGTTAGCTAATGAAATAATTGCTTATATAATTTTTTCTGATTCATCAAGGTTGATTAAGGTTGGTTGGTTGGTTACTCTCTCATAAAATTACTTTTTCGGATACGTTATGATAGGATTAATGAAAATACTTTCACATGTAGTATAGATAAGGTGACCATACGTCCCATTTTTAGATGACTTGACCGGTGTTCCCCAAGCTGTGCTTGGGGACACCGTAATGTCCTGTTTTTAGAAAATGTCCCCTGCAATTTCCCGTTTTTAGAAAGAGAGCAACCCACGGCAACAAATTTAATAAAGGTCGCTAAAAATCTAAAATCATCCAACGGCAGTGTCTGTTAAAAAAAAAAATAAATAAATAAAAATAAAAAAATCCCCTAACCTCCCTCCCCTCTCGAGACGTAAAGAAAACGCCGGGGGAATGTATTGTTTTTGTGTTTGTTCTTTAAATGTTCTTTTTTTGTCAACTATTTAAATTTATTTAATTTTTATTTCTTTTTTTTTAAGTCCTGTTCCTCTTTTGCTTATGTTACCCCCTCTCCGATCTCCACTTTATTTTCTCTTTTCACTCTGGTTTTCTAAGAATTTTTTTCCTTCCGAATGACAACTTCCTTATTTCTGTGTGTCCTTTTGTTTACAGTTCTCACTTTCCTACGTTCCTGCCTTGTGTCGAATCGTGTTTTTGGGGTCGAAGAAGGGCCTACCCTTTGTACCACCCGAAACGTACGTCTTGCACTATTTTTTTAATAGTATACTGTTTTAGAAAGGTTTTTTTTTTCATTTTACTTTGAAATTAATATTGACATAAGCTTTTTCGCGCGTTTTCTTAACCCTTTAAAGCGCAGTGATCCCACTCTGGGAGCACCCAACTCTGGCGTTTTGACTGTTGCCAGTCACGAAGAATAGATTTGAATTCTATAAAAATAGTTGCGGGTGACATAGCTTCACGAGAATCCTTTACTTTTTAGCACGTCATTTCCCGTAAAAAAATTGTCACGATTATTTTTAACAGCACTGAGATATGCTGAAAAATGGAAGAACGCGAGAACAGCTGGGTAGATTGCCCAATGCTGAAAAAAGGGCAGCCGTTGCCATCGCTCGACTTAACTACCAGCAAGATGGCGGACGATCGAAACGTTCATCGCGTGCCACAGATCTAGAGACCCTTTTTTGACGACAGTGGACCTTTTTCCAGCATTGGGAAAGGGTTGCGTCTCAAAGGGTTAACAACTAAAAGATACCCAGACCTGAAATTCAGTCTCCCTACACTATTACTTTAAAAACAGTAGATGTCTCGTTTTGAGGAAGAAAATAAATACACTATCACCGGAAAGTAGTAGATGTCCCGTTTTGAAGGAAAAAAATAAATGGTCACGTTAAGTATAAAGCATCGTTTCCAATCACAGGTTTCCAGTTCGACCTTAGTTGCCGATCTGCGAAAAAAAAAATTTTTTTTGATGTATTTTTACTGTTTTTTAAACTTCTCAATTACTTTCCACAAAATCAAACCTTTGGAAGAAAACCAAAGAAATTTTGTCAAAGGGGTGGGATAGTTTTAGCTGACGCCAGTCCGCAAAATTTTTTTCCGACTATCGGCGATCGGCAGGCTCTGAAGCACTCATCTAGAGTATAAAAGGTGCCTTTCTTACGCTTGCAGGGGGGGGGCGGCCACCAGGCACCCCAGGGCCGCCCCTGCATTAATTATTTTACACAAAATGTTTTATTAAAACATTCTTTTCAGTATAATTTAATAACTTTTTTTTTAGAGAATTATTTAAGCAGAGAGAGAGGAAATTTTTTCTAAAAACAAAATATCTCTACAAAATAAAGTAGGAACATTTCTAAATTTAGGGGGTCCCCCTTTGATTGGGGGTCACGGTCAGCTGCCCTGCCTGCATAAGCCTTAGTCAGGCTCTGGAGGTTAAAAAAAAAAAAAAAAAGAGTTCATTAACGCATCATATATCAGCTTTTTCATGATTAAAAAATCTGGAGAGTTTGTTTTGACTGTACACTTCAGTCAGTGGCGTAGCCAGGGGGGGGGGTAGGGGGTCACATCCCTATTTTTTGTCATACAAAATCTATATTCTTCGCTTCCTTATCGCACACATATGAGTTGCAGTAGTCGTAACACCCCCCCCCCCCCCATGAAAAATTTCTGGCTACCCCACTGACTGCAGCTAATAGTTTTGAAAAGTGTGAAAGCATCGTCTTTGTTGCTGTAAAAAAAAGAAAAAGAAAAAAAAAGTTCAACAACGACTCATATATCAGCTTCTGCACGGTTAAAGTCACGTTAGGTTTTCAGCAGTTAATTTGAAAATTTCATCTACTACTTATCAGTGGCGGCTTCTCCATTTGAGTACATGAGCACGTGAACCCCGAAAGAAAAAACTAAAGTATAAACACATTAGTTAAAAAAAAAATAAGTACACTTCTAGGTTTTTGTGAATTTAAAACGTGAGTTTTACTCTATCCCCCCACTATTATTAAATACCCTTATTATAGCCAACGCACTTTAGTGTAGGTTACTACAGCACAGTCTTAAATCGATCGCACGTGCGGACGGAAAATTTCCCTTCTCAACCGCTCTCTGAGAACAGAAGCGGAGACAGTTGTGAAGAAGTGCGACGCTGCCGATATCATTCCGTTCGCAAATTTTGAATGTGCGCGCGTACAATTTTTTTTTTTTTTTTTTTCTGTTTATCGCTTCTGGATTGTCCCTTGGTTTGTTACATTGGTTTAGTTCATCCTTTTTTTTCCCTTATTTTATTATTATTTTCTTTATTTTTATCATTTTTCACTACAATATTTTATATAAACTAGTGTAAATAATTAAGATGGGAGTAAAATAAGCGTTTCGGAGCTAATGCAATAACATTTTTCGATATTATCCTTCGAAAATTAATTGAAATAAAATGAATCAAGGCAGCACCTTTGCTAAAACTTATGTTGGTGACGAAATTATATAAGACAAGTAAATAGCAATATAAGACAAAATATTACTTGTTTTCTTTCAGTTGCGCACATTGTTTCCCTTTTTCTGCTGGGAACGCAAATCTATTTTAATTTGTAAGGTTCATCGTACCTGCATATTTAATTTTCAAAATATGTTTTGTAAATCTCCATTTAAATAAGCCAGGAGCCGCCACTGCTACCCACAAGACCGTTTTACGTCTAAAAGTCTTTTCAACATTCACAGTTCCGACACCGTTTGTTTCAACCTTGGTTAAAAAATTCTTCATGCTTTGTTGTTGTCTTAGGACCAGAGCCGTTCGTTTTTGACTTTACGTCTCAGGTAACACTTTGAAAGTTCCATCAACGACTCGTAAGACTATTTTAAGTCAAAGTTGTTTGAAGGTTTAACCCTCTCGTCACCGAATTATGAAAAATCAGAGAAAAATATCTGTCTAGCATTGAATGCATCTGAAATACTATTATAAATCATGCAAAAATATTTTTTTCTAATCTCGATTCATATTAGATTTTTCTAATATTAATTTCTGCATTTTCGAAGCATTTTGTAATGCTAAAATTAATTTAAAAGGGTGCACCTATTAGGTAAAGGTTGAGGAATAAGAAAAAAAAAAACTATACTTACCTTAAAAAGAAAAAAAAATGGTAAAAAAGCAGCGTCAATATTTTCTTAATTTTTCAACTGAAACAATGAAGCGAAAACTGCAAAAAAGGATCTAAATGGACTAGTACTGCAATCTAGGCACGATTTATACTACTAGTGAAGAGCCTCCTATACTTTCTACATTATTGATATCACTGAAAGAAAAAAAATACTAAATTCAATTGTTTTCTCTCTAAATATTGCTATTTGAAGTAGGAGCCTCCTATGAGGTTCAGGGTGACGAGAGGGTTAAAAGTTCGAAACCGTTTGTTTCAACTTTGTTTGTAACTGAACACGTAGTTGATCCTTCATGCGTTGCTCTTGCGCTTGAGTATCGTTAACAACTTTATGAGTCCCGTATAGCGGCCTGGTTGGTAGTTGTCAGGTTCCCATTACAACACCGAATGTGGAGCAGCGTTGGCTCTGGTCAGCGCAAGGGAGAATGACGCAAGGGAGACTGTCGTGGGACTGCGTGAGCAAAGAGAGTTAATGCATGTAAAATCTGCGGAGATTGATTTCCGGCAGGGCATTCGGGGCAAGCGCCCAGGCCCCCAACAAAGAGGGGGCTCCAAAATATCCTTTAAATTTAAGAATTTTCACATTCTGATTTTAATTTAAAATAAGAAGTAGAGAAACTAATTATATGAAAAATAATAGTAATAATAATGACTCTGTTACTATTTCATAGCTCCGGCATTACATCCACTTGTGTGTTTTTAAGTACCTACAAATAATATACAATGAATTTTAATTAGCCTTTATTTGGTATTTAATTACAAATGTGAAAAGCGACGTTTTATTTGCAATTAAAATGAGATTTAGAAAAAAATTAATATTCGGCCTAAACTTTGTGCCGAATATTCGGTAAAATCACTATTCGTTACATCTCTATTTCTAATTAAGCTTAGGTAAAATCCTCGCTTTTAATTGTCGTTATTGGCATGAATCTGAACTAAACATATCATTTTAGCGACTCTTGGGGGGAAATTATTGTAGAGTTTTTATGCGTTATACAGGGTGATCTATTTAAACCCCCTTACCGGATTTGCCCGAGCTAAGCTCGGGCAGGTAAAACCTTCCATGGACATGTACAGGTGGAACAAACATTCCATGGACAGGTAAAACATTCCATTCCATGGCACAAACATTCCTTCTGGATAATCCCGAGTGTAGCTCGGGCAGTAGGACATTTTTTATTGTCGCGTAATCTTTCCCGAATTCTATCGTTTTGCTTTCAAATACTTTTATTTACTTTTCTGCCCACTTGATGGTCGCAATATACTCGATTTATGAAATCTACAAATGTATGCTCTATCATATCAAAATACGCATTAAAAAATCGCATTTGATCCTCCAACTGAAAAAAACTTGAACCGGCAAGGGTTTAAAAGAGTACCCGTTAGCTTTTCTTATTAACCCTTAAATCCGACGGATGCGGCAACTATTCTAACACAAAATTATAATTGTTTTGAAAGTGTGGGAGACAATTTTAAACACTGTGGAACTGTTACAACTTCATTTGTTAAGTAAAACAGTAATGGAGAAGCATAATGCTACTTAATCCTGTGATAATTTTATTTAAAAAAACATATTTTAATTCAAATTTATTACAATATCATTCCATTATTAAATATTTCTCGTCTCGTTCTCAGGGCCGGTTTTAATAAAAAAAAGTAAAAAAATGTTGGGGGGGGGGTGTGTAAAGTCGAAATTTGCCGACAATATTCACCAAAATGCCTTCAAAAATATATACCAATTTTACCTGCCATTTTTACATTAACGAATACATATAAAATATGCTGTAGTATTCAATTTCATTACGAGCAAAGTGTAAACTGTAAACGATCACTATTCAATCATCTCATAATTCTTCAATCCTGCTAACAAATTACGTACATCGATACGCATATTTTTTATTGATGAAATTAGTATTTCGTTTTGATACAAACACTATTTTTTTTAATTTAAACAATACAAGTTACTTCAGTCTTGGTTATAAATGACGGCTTTTAGGCTTGATGCTTGCATCAGAAAATCAATTTTTCTGGAATGTACATGAAGTCAAGTGCATTGTAGAAAAAATGTTCTAATCTAATAAAAAAAAAACTTATCTAATTCATCGTATAAGTTAAATTCTCTTTCAAAAATTTTCAAATGAATAAGAATAATGATGATAGCTTAAGCACTTAACGAAACGAAACAGAAATATTTACTGAAGTAAGTTGCTTATTGTTAGATCTGGTTAATTCTTTGTCTCTGCATTTCACAAAAAAAAACAAGTTTTTTTGAGCATTTAGAAAGTACGTGATGTGGTCCTTTTTTCGCAGTATTTCAGTCTCAGATATATTTATGTACTACTGTCGCAGTGCTCAGATATAATTATGTGAAATGAAAAGAGTCTCCTAGTCAGGTTGGTTCATTGTCCGTTTCCCTATTTTTTGTTTCTCGCCATCGCCAATACTTCAGAACTTGATTATTAGGATTCGGACTGAAAATGAACACGTCGTTTCTTCACACTGTACCATATTTTAACTAACTTTTTTATATCCACATTATCTTTTAATTATTTATTATTCGAGTCGTGGCAGTAAGTTATTACTTGATGATAAGCTAGGTAGAAGGTAATGAAACAAAAGGAGAGCGTAGATATTCGATGAGAGTACCGTGGTGCCATGCAAGGGTTAATCTAGCATTGTTTAAAAAAAACTCACGTGAATGTCAAATTTCGGATAATTATCTTCAATACTTTTGACTAGTCGAAATATTGATGTACTAAAAAAAAAAAAAAAATACTTTCCAGTACTCCTAATAATAATAATTTTGTTCTAAAAACAAAAATTGGTTCATTGATCCCAGAAGTTAGATGTCCGTAGCGTACGTGTGTGTTAAGATATTAAATTAAAAATAAAGTTTTTATAAAGTTACATTATTCTCAGCTTTTTAAAATTTAATTTCATTGTCATTTCCTCTACGCCTTTATGATTATTGTAATGCTAAACTGTAAAGTCACCATTTAGTAAGTTAATTAAATTAAATTAAATTGAGTAACAGTTTATTTAAATAAAGTAATTTATTGCAATAAGTAATATTCCGAGTCTGGTAGAATAATAATTCAACCAAATGTGTGTGTGTGAGTGATCCAAGGAGGATGTGGACAGAAACAGTTAATTCATTCTATTCAACACATAATCGCAAACCTTTATTATAAATGCAATACATTCGGTTAATAAATTTCTAAAATTTACAGTATTAATACCCATTCAAAACCCCAGCAGAAATTAGTTCTTGCTCTACTTTTGCTTAAACAAAACCAGTTCAGTAAACATAGGATCCTTCTCACAGAATATGGCTGTACACATATCGAGCGTAAGGGGTCTGCCAGTGCTGCTTTAAGTACGCCCCTCCTTGAAACAATGGACGACCATAGGCCACTGCGTGAGCTGCTGGTACTGGAGAAGCGCTGTAGACAAGTCCTGGAAGAACGGGCAGGGTCTTCAGACCTATTTCCAAGCAAAAAGAAAAATTCATTAGGAATCTGCTTCGTAAATGAACAATGAATACATTTTAAATATAACTTTAACAATGTAGATCCAATGCAGAAGAGAGTGTGGGGAAGGTGGAGAGAGTGAATCAACACAAAATCATCTTATGATTTTCCGAGTTCATCTTTTCAAAAAGTAACTCAGTAGGCGGGAAATTTCCTACTGCGATTAGCAAAGGATTAGCAACATTGGAATTTTTTTTTTCCAGATTAACAACATTGAAAAATTTTGAGATTTCGAATAGAGGCACGACATGAAGCAGGAAAATCTTACTATCTAAACCAGGGATGGGCAAACTACGGCCCGCCGGAAGGTTTTATCCGGCCCGCGGATGGAATTTTAATTTGCCTGTCCGACGGAAATTGAAAGAACATATATATTTATATATTATTAGGTTGTAGCGAAAGTTTCCCGCCACCGCAAACATCGTCAGCACACAGTTCGCGTTGGCGTATTTGCTCATATTTTGTCAAACGATTTTTGGCATTTGAAAGAAAGAGGCTTACTTTATAACACTGTGTTGTGAAATCTGTAAAAAATAGAGTTATCGTTAAGTATAAGGTGTCCCAAATGGAACTATCATTCTAGAGGATTAGAACCATCATTTACTTCCATTTGTGTTGCAAAAAGTCAGCTACAGAATATCAACAAATTATGAGTACAGCTTAAGTACTATTGTTGTATCATGTGACACTGTGCAGGTTTGGTACCGAAAGTTCAGAATCAGTTATCTAAGGAGTTAGAAGTTAGTTTTTCAGGCAGATATGGCGGAAAACTTTCGTTACAACCTGATATATAAGCATATTAAGAATCATGAAGATGGCTTGAAAAAAGTGCATTTTGAGTTCGAACGCAGATTTCAAGATTTCAGTGCCATTCAAACAGAATTGGATATTTTTACCATGCCTTTCAACGTAAATTGTGAAGCAGTGAGGTCAGATTTGCAGGTTGAATGAATTGAATTGCAATCTAACAATCATCTCAAGCAGTTGTTTCTAAATATGCCAAAGTTAGAGTTTTGCAAATCATTATCGAAAGTAAGTTTCCCAAATTTAATATTTCACGCCCAGAAAATCAGTGCGATGTATGTTTCATCTTATATATGTGAACAAGTGTTTTCAACTGTGAACCTAAGAGATAATTCTTTCAGAAGTAGACTGACAGATGAGCATTTAGCCTCGTTCCTTAGAATCAGTGCATCTCACTTCGAACCTCAATATAAGGAACTTTTAAAAATGAAATCGCAATTTCATTCATCTCATTAACATATTTAAATTGTAATACTTGTATATTGTTTTTAAAATTTTAGAAAAATTTATCTTGGCCCTCCAAACTTTTTGTTTTTTTTTCGATTTTTGGCCCGCGACCGAAAAAGTTTGCCCATCCCTGATCTAAACTAATGGTTTTACTTCGGAGGCTCTCACCTGAAACAACCACAGATGTTGAATGCGTCTGACGAACTCCTGGCAAAGCGACTGGCTGGGGAGCATTGCCATAGACGGAACGTTGGTGGAAAACTTGAGTTGGGAAACCGCCACTTCTAATTTCTGTGGACTGGATGCCGCTGATGATCTGGTTTTGCTGCCTGGAAGCGTCGTCGAATCTTTGCTCATCCATGCGTCCTTGCACATCTACCATGTTCCTCCGATCGTGGTAGAACTCTTGTTCGGGATGACCTTCCCCGGAGTAATGCTGTTGAGCAGCGTAGTCGTGAATTTGCTCGTTAGAGTGAGACTGGATGGTTGAGACTGCAGCTGGCGACATTCTTTGCTGAGACTGGACAAGACTAGAGACGTCTCTGCCTGCGTGGACAGGAGATGCGGAGGCAAACTGGCTCTGGTGTTGGATTTGTTGGGCTCGGGCCTGGTCCGGAGATCCAGAAACCATCTGACTTTGATGGCGTAATTGCTGAGCGGGGCCCTGATTGTGGAACTGGGCTTCATTCTGGCCCTGGAACTGGCGATTCATGTCCATGCTGTGGATCTGAGAAGCTTGATTTTGATTGTAAAACTGGGAGGCTTGGTTTTGTGCGTGGGACTGCGAGCTCTGCAACTGAGAATGTTGCTGGAATTTCATATCTTGGTTATCCAGTCTGCTTGCATGATATTGGAGGTGGGGGGCGTGCACGTCTGCAGTTATTGTACCAGCTGTTTCAAGTCCAGGTGGTTTTGCAACCTGAGAAAAATGTACATTCATTACATTTGTAGAACTTTCTTGTTTTAAGCACAGTAAAAAATGCATCATAAATTAAGAACCCTTCCCTTAGATTAGTTCGTGGGACAAATAAATATAGCTTTATACTTTCAAATTCGTTTTGCTTCGTCAAAAAGTTTTAAAATAACTTAATATTTTAAATAATGATCAGAAATTGAAGTTATGCCAGCTCCAAATTTATGAATGACTTGACTATTTGTTTGAATTTTCACAATCACAATTATTGTTTATATATTTTTTCTGCACTTGAAATAATTATACTGTACTAGCAGACTCTTTAGTGATCAGTTTTATTGTGATTTTCAAAAGAAAGTTGGCGATACATGTTTTGTTAACATGATGTATGCAGTTATAAAGTTTTAATTATAAGAAACATATTTGAAGACTACATTTCAAGATGTTTCTTGCAGTGTTAGTCTCAAAAATTCACAAGAATGAATTTTAAAACGGTTAATGTAAGGTAAAGATAAATGTAATCTAAAAAAAGTAAATGGAAAACAATTATTTTAGTTTAACAAATATTAAGGAATTAAAAAAACTTACATTATTTATTAAACCGGCTATGCTGTACTTTTTAATGCTAATTTTTGGCATATACTTCCAATTAGAAAAAAGTTTTCTAATGACAAGCAATTACTTTTGATGTCCAAAATGTATAGAAAATGGTATATTATATAAAATAATAATAATAATAATTTTTTAGGATGATATTGAATTACAAAAATATTCAATGAAAGAAAAAGAAATCCAACCTTTGAAAAGTCATTTGCAAGAAATTCATTTTCTTAATATTTCATGAGATATTGCAAATTGCACTTCACTAGCCCATTATTACTGCGTTGGAGCTTAAATTCTCAGTTTTAAAAGTCTAATTGAGGGGTCGTGCATAAATTGAATAAACTTTTTCTTTTTTGTAGGTTCTGGTTTATCATTTTATTTTTAAACATCAAATTTTATTTATGAATATTCATTCATTTATTTTAGTTTTTGTTCATTAAAAATCTAAACGTTACTTGCAGTTATATTTATTGCAGATATATTTATTAAATTTCTTATTGTCATTACTGCCAGAAATCAAACATATCTTTTAAGAACTAGCTAAGCAGAACCGTGTGTAGTAATGAAGTCTAACTAAACCTTATATAGATACTTATGCTAGTTTTATTTTAACTATAGAAAAGTAATGATAGTAAAACTTAAATACTAACCTTCTTATCCGTGACACTGAAAAACTGAAAGTAAAATAAAAATTTTCATCCAACTGCCGAAGCATTTTTTAAAAATCCAAAAGTACAACATTTACATTCAAATTATAACAGCATAGTACTGATTACATTTCCCACACATTTCCCCGTACAATTCGTAAAAATATTTCTTTCATTTTTTACTTAATTTGTTATTTTCGCAACTCAGAATTCCAAATTACTCTTTGCGATAGGGTGCTAAAACTTTCAAGTGCAACAATTCAATGACTATTATATTTACACGTGGGCAGTTTTTTGTAAATGACTTTTTAAAGGTATGATTTCATTTTTCTAAATAAATTTTTTTATACAGGTCAACCAACTGAGTTATTTTTTATTATTTCTTCAAATATTTGTCCCCTTCTAAAATTTATGGCATTGAAAGTTATTAGAAAACTTTTTCTAATCGGAAATATAGCGCTAAAATCAATACTTTTAAAAACCCGGTACTAATCAAACAGTTAGAAACACTCTGTGTAAAACACCTTTGTTAAATTATAAAATTTTTACCTGTAGAACATTCTTAGTTTCAAGCTGATTCACTTTGTCAGGAGTTGCATCTCCTCGGGCCAACGCAATTCCCAAAACAAGTAGCAATACCTAAAATCACCCAAAACATGTCTTAACTATAAATTGCAACAACTCATATGAAACTATATAGGTTTAGGTTCGTGAAGGATTGACAGTGGACCCTATAAGAGGGTTTACAATTATTAATGTCAGTCTACAATATTTGTTTGACAATTCAGCTACTTTAAAGCCTCCGGTCGAGCCCATAAGGTCAGCCAAGATATCAGGCAGATAACATAGGTTATTAATAGGTTTACTTTCCAAGAGAGCCCGTTTTTGAGAGTTATACAAGTTTTTACCCATAAAGCATAGAACATAGTCAGTATATTTTTGGCTTGAAAAGTAACGCGCATTACAAAAAAAATAATCGCATAAAAACTTTTAATTATAAGAAGTAATGTAGTTGAACCAAAAAATGTGCTCAACGACATTGTATCGAAATTTTCTCATTTATTCGAAACTACTCGTGTCTTAGAACGTCATCATAAAAATGCAAGTGTTACGTATAATAATTCTTTACATATTATGTATGTCAGTTATGATAACTATATATATATATGCTAATAAATACTTTGCTTCGTCTGTCTATCTGTGCTTTAACTCCCAGAAATATCCATAAGATTGTTACTAAAATTTTATGTGCTATTGATGAGTACTAATTTTGGCTTACGAGGTTCGGTATTTTTAATTAACATTGTGTATACAGAGTACTTAAAATTGCTTAGTTCTCCAAATGTGGTATAGTTAAGAATAAAATACTATTTATAGTTTCGATCAAGTGTGTTTATAAAAAACTAAAAATTTCGGAGAGCAACTATTTATTTATAAGACAAATAGTTTTCAAAACAGATCATACACCGAAATAATCCATAACATAAATACTTGGGGAAGGGGGTGTGAATGGGCTGAGGAAAAAAAGAGTTAATTATTAATTTACAGTCACACTTTTTCCAAGATAATAGTTACAGCCATTTTCCCACAAGAGACAGTAAAACTTTACCTACCACTGGAACCTTCATTTCTAGATATCTAACAGCTCTTCGATATAGGAAAACTGTTGGAATACCACATCTATTTATACCAAAACTCTTCGGGTGAATGAAAAAATAAAATGTAAGTGAAAATTCAGCAATTGGATACAAAATCTTTCTTCTCATTTAACCTATTGTTTTAAAATGAGTGAAATCCAGACCTTTACCCACGAAAACCTTGAACTGCGGGATGACCACGCCTTGCTGTTATTCTAAATTTACATTTCCATTTCTTAAGATATATTTTACCAGAACACTTGTGTAAATCTAAAATTATGAGTTCGGTTTGGTAACAGAATAAATATCTCTCATATAGAAGTGTTCAGTGAAATTGGAATCTGTAAAATTTCTCACTGCGTAATATTTAATTCCCACATTTATGAAGATCGAAAGTTACTCCTAACCTAAGCTTAAAAAATATTTCCGACTACTTTTATTTGAGCATGATTTCTGAAAGTATTACTCCTGAAGTACTACTCCTCAAAACTGTCCGACTATTGCAAAAAAAATGGGGGTATTTAGAACATGAATTTAAACATATTTAAGAATATTAAATAGTGCAAAGCTATCTCAAGCTTTTAAATGCACTGCAAACGTACGTTTTAATATGATTTAACTTGCCTGATTTCTTTTTCCCTTTGAGCCAAATAAATCTGAATAACAAATTCATTTATTGATAATTTTTATATGCATCTAGATTAACAATTGCAACAGCCTTAAAAATACTTGAAATTGATGAAAAAAGATAGTATTCAAGAAACAGACATTATAAGCTTCATACCGAGTATTTTGAGAGAAAAAAAAATTATCATTTAAAGACTTTTTAAAATTCCGTTTGTCATAATCACCCCCAAGCTATCCTAAATAAATTTTGAAATTTAATACAAACACAAACAGAATTATCAATAAATTGCATTATTTACACTCACTAAAATTTTGTATTAAAATATTTCCATACAAACAAAAAGTTAGAATTTAGAATTTAAAGTTAGAAAGTTAGAATAAATATTTGAAAGTTAATATTTAATGCTAAATGTAATTAATAAAATTGTGCCGTAATAATTGGAAAACGAAACAGTTATACTGATGTTTTAAAAGTATTTTTGCGCATTGAGTGTTAGTTTTTTGGACAAATTAAAACAATCCAAAATTTTTAACTGATTAATCCGTATGTCTTTATCTATTGGATTTATAATACATATTTTATAAAAATATTGAATTGAGAACCCATGTGTATATGTTCAATGATACCCATATTAAGTACAGTGAAACCTCCCAAGCAGGGTTCGAAATAAGATTTTTGAAGCTGACAGTAAAAACTATTCATTCGACGACAAAAATATTCAATTTTCATAATAATGGTTAATTTCAGATACAGTTTTTTCCCCTTAATTTAACTCTTTAACGCGCAGTGTTCCCGCTCTGGGAACACCAAACTCTGACGTTTTGACTGTTTCCAAACACGAAGAATAGATTTGATTTCTATAAAAATAGTTGCGGGTGACATAGCTCCACGAGAATCCTTTACTTTTTAGCACGTCATTTCCCGTAAAAAATGGTCACGATTGTTTTGGTTCACGATTGATTTTGAACGGGACAGTCCCGTTTTTAGGTGGCTTGTCCCGTTGTCCCCAAGCACAGCTTTTGGGCACCGTAATGTCCCGTTTTTAGAAAATGTCCCTTGCAAAGTCCCGTTTTTAGAAAGAGAACAACCCACGGTACCGATTTCGGTAAAGGTCGCTAAAAATCTAAAATCATCCAAAGGCAGTGTCTAAAATGAAAAACCCGACCTCCCTCCCTCCCCTATCGAGACGCAAAGAAAATGCCGGGGGGGGGGGGAGGTGCATTGTTTTTGTGTTTGTTCTTTAATGTTCTTTTTTTGTCAACTCTTTCATTTAATTTAATTTTTTAAAGTTTTTTGTTCCTCTTTGCTTATTCCTCCTCCTTACCCGATCTCCTTTGTGTGTCCTTTTCTTTGCATTTCTCACTTTCCTACCTTCCTGCCTTGTATCGGATGGTATTTTTGAAGTCGAAGAAGGACCTACCCCTTGTACCACCCGAAACGTGAGCCTTGCGCTATTTTTTTTATAGTATATGTGTGTTTTATCAAAGTTTCTTTTTCATTTTATTTTGATATTAACATTAACACAAGCTTTTTTATGCGTTTTCTTAACAACTAAAAGATACCCAGACCTGTAAATTCAGTCTCCCTACCCTATTACCTAAAAAACAGTAGATGTTCCGTTTTAAGGAATAAAATAAATACACTATTGCCAAAAACGTAGTAGATGTCCTGTTTTGAAGGAAAAAAATAAATGGTCTCGTTAGGTATATATAACTTTGCTGTACGACGAACGACGGCCAAATGAAGAGCTTGTGGGCGGGTTTTTTTTTCCGCAGCTGTACCGTCACGTACAAAACAAAGGAAAAGTTGAAAAACTCTTAATTTAAAGCTTAAATCCTACATTAATTGATACATACAACATTAATTGATATACATTATCATTTAAACTCTTTTTTAAAATTTCGTTTGTCATAATCACCCCCAAGCTTCCCTAAGTAAATTTTGAAATTTAATACAAACACAAATTGAATTTAGTCAATATATGTCAACTTTTAGTCAATATATGTATCGACTTTGATAAATACATCTTTGCAATAACTTTATAATGATAGAAAAAATAAACCAGTTTTTTCTTTTCTTTTATGAATCTACTAGCTGAAGTACCCGTTCTTCGCACGGGAATGAATGGACTTTTTGATATTACGATTTGTGGTGATTACTATTTATTGTAATAAAGAGATATAGCAAAATGGATATCGCATTGTATTGTGTTCAATAACCATGCATACCGAATTTCAAGGCAATCGTTTGTACGGTGCAGAATGCCATGCAGCGTAGCGCAATCTAGTGGCGAGTTTTAGCAAAACGGATACGGCGAAAATATTCTTCGCATTCAGATATCGATGAATACGAAATTTCAGGACGATCGGCTGGACAGCCCTGAAGTTCATGTGTTGACGCGACATCTAACGCGAAACTCTTCTCCGTGTTCAAATATCTATGTATACCTATTTTCGTAGCGATCAGTTGCACAGTCAAGAAGTGATACACTGCAGCGCGATCTAGTGGTTAATTAAAGTAATGATTTGCTACAGTACCGTCAAGTGGCGAGTTATAGCAAAATGGATAACGCCAAAATATTCTCATTGTTCAAATAGCTATGCATACTGATTTTCATAGTGACCGTTTGAATGGTCAAGAATTTGGCCTGCTGCAGCGTCATCCAGTGGCGAGTTAAAATAATAATGCATTGCAGTGCCATCTAGTGGTGAATAACATCTAAAGGAACACAGTTAGAATATATTCTTCGTGCTGAAACATGTAAGTATAAGAAATTTTATGCCGACCGGTCGAACGGTATAGAAGTTGATGCGTTGTAGCGCCATTTAGCGGCAAGTTACAGCAAAATGGATACTGAAAAATATTATCCGTGTTCTAATATCCGCGTGCACCAAATTTCATCGAAATCAGTTGGACGATATTCGCATAGTAAACGGCTAAACGGAATAGAATTCGACGTTCTGCTGCGCCACATGGTGGCAAGTTAGAGGAAAACGGATAGCATAAAAAGCTTCTCCATGATAAAAGACTTAGGTGAACCAAATTTCATGGTGTAACGGTGCTCAACGGTGCTGGAGTTTTTCAACCTCATACACACATACCAACATTCATTTTTATCTATTCATTATATATCCCAGTCTCAAATAATATCCAGTTTCAAATCTAAGCCTCGCCAAAGTGCCAACATACGCCATTTTGCAAGCGTTTTTTCAGGAAATCATTCGAAGCATTGACTTAGCAGCAATCAATATGGGAAATGGTTCGACCGCGAAAAAGTAAAGCAAGCCTTTATTTGAAAAGTGGAATCCCTTAATACAGCCGAATTTTTTAAAATTATCAACTATAACGTGTTTTATTCATCGTTACTCTGATGTACTAAATGAGAAGATTTCAATTTTCTGAAATTTGGCGGAATTCCCCCTACTTAAATCAATGTACTCATTTGGCGAGAATTCTGGAGATAGATCGCTTGAAATCCCTTAAAAACTGCATTATTTCTTCACGGATCATTAAAATTTAACGCTGTATTCTAATAAAACCTTTGCACTTGTTTTCAAAAATATATTTCCTTAAGCTCTCAATAAATTGCGCCAAGCCGAAATCTGTGCAAACCGCTAGAACTCACTTTCTCAAAATCGGCATTTGAGCCATTTTATTTTTTCGCCAAACTAAAAAAATTTACCTATTAGCCTCGGAAATCTTCAATTCTTATTGTTTTGCGTATAAAAGATTTCATTCCTGCTCCGATTTTCCATGCACACGATATTATAATAAAAAAAATAATAATCTTACAAATATAAACTAACAAAAAAAATCATTATTATTCTTTTATTTTTACTTTGAGAATTTAAAACATTTTATTCGGCAAAATCGCCACACGTGGCAACCACGATCCTTATTTCACACTTTTTTCACTACAGGGGTTACAATTACGGAAAGCTTTTTGCGTGGAGAACATAAGAAAATCTCTTAAATTCTGGGAACGGGTGGACTTTCAAATTTTTAAAGTGGACTATGATTTATTCTATATTATTTTACATATCTGTGCAAAATTTCAGGCTGATTCGTCCATTTTTGTGGATTTGTATACGAATCAAATCCACAAACAAACAGAATTTCATTTTTATTTATAAGGATAAGTAAAGCTATCTGTAAACTGTCCGTTTGTTTGTCTGTCTGTCTGTGTCTCGCGTATTTCCGAAATGGGTGATCGTAGACCTACCTAGAGTATTTTGTAAATTCTCCAAGACGGGTCTCGACACACCTCGAAGCGATTTTTTCGAAATTCGAATTAGAAAATGTTTTATTGTATGCTTTGTCCGATTTTTAGCGATTTTTCTTGCATAATACATAACAACGCCGGTAATTGCACTCACAAGAAAACGATATTTACATCAGCGTATAGAGGAGAAAATTTTCTTTTAAAAACTGTTTGTGCGGACTGTGTAACATAATTTGCAGATTTTTGGGAATTTTTCAAATAAAATTAAATTTGACGCTGACTTTCGTAAAATATTATTAAAACTGCTGCATCTTGAATTCTATCTGTCATAACTTTTTTTTATATTTCGGCAAAAGACGGGGCATACAATTCGCCCACTTTTAAAAAAAAGAACGGAGGAAAAATATAAATTAGGAGAATTTTTACGAATTTTTAAGTAAAGAAGGATTTTCATTTCAATAGTAGCTGCTTACAAATTTCGAGAGCTGTTTTAGTGCCAACCATAAAGTGAAATGATTATCGTTTATACTAATGCGTAAATTATAAAAGTCACCAAAGAATAAAAGACTACATTCGTGGCAAATATCTAAGCCGTTTCTTTAAATTAAACATTAACGATTGAAAAACGAAAATATATTGTATTGGTATCAGTAAAAGGTAGTATAAGTTATAGTAAGTAGATATGCTAAGGCAATATTGACAAAGCACAATATACCGCATTAATAAATATTTCGTGAAACTAAGTCTTCTATTCATGTTTCAACAGCCGTATTACATCACAGCTAACTAAACATTAAGCAATTCTAAGTCGCGTTAATATACCCCGCGGTAGTTTCAACAGAAAAGACTGTAACATAACTTTTTTTTCTTGGAGATTCTGTTTTGTCACAAGTAGTTATGATCACACTTTGGGAAAATGTTCTCTTCTTCCCTTGCGAAGAGCGGGTACACAACTACTTAACTATAAAATAAAACGGTTCTCCACATCATGTAGTATCTAAGGTGGTATAACTTAAATCTAAAAAAGAGTATGATGTAGAAATGAGATCCTTTGAAAGTTAGGAACTTTCGCTGCAAACCGTCAGGCTTTTCTTTGAAAAGTATCTGATCGCGAATAACACCGACATAGTTTTTGTGTCATAATATTAACAATGGTCTCAGGTCAGTACTTATACTAACTTTACGAATAACTAATGAGTAACTTTACGCCAAGAGTCAAATCATTTTGCTTATTTTTAGATTCCAAATCAATGGAATTAATTCGAATTATAGATGTAAGAAAAAGTTTCGTTCCCTACCGTGCGAAGAACGGGTACGCAGCCAGTATTTGATAAACTATTGGGTTGTTCGGAAAGTAATTTCGTTTTTATAGACAGATGACTTAATTGTACTTTTCCACAGCCAACTTCACACTTAAGCCGCCTAATCATTGTATATTTTGACAGCTTATAGAGCAAGTTAGCTTGCGGAAAAAAGTTCGATCGATTCTGAGCAGCAGTTTTTGTTTGGTGCACACTCTCAAATATGGAAATTGAAAAGGGGCATTATTGACATGTTTTGTTTTTTTCTGTATCGAAAAGGTAAAAATACTGTTTAAGAAAAAATAAATAAATAAATAAACAAACAACATTCCAATGTGCATGGAGAAGATGTACTCGGAAAACGCCAGTGCCAAAATTGGTTTTCAAAATCTGGATTTGGCCATTTCGATATTGAAGACGCATCGCGTTCTAGGCCTATTGAAACTGATGAAGACACAATAAAGGCATTAACTATTTAACGCGCCAGTGTTCCCGCTCTGGGAACACCAAACTCTGATGTTCTGACTGTTGCCCGTCACGAAGAATAGATTGGATTTCTATAAAAATAGTTGCGGGTGACATAGCTACACGAGAATCCTTTACTTTTGAGCACGTCATTTCCCGTAAAAACAACGGTCACGATTATTTTTAACAGCACTGACATCTGCTCAAAAATGGAAGAATTCGAGAACAGCTGGATATATTGCCCAATGCTGAAAAAAGGGCAACCGTTGCCATCCCTCGACATAACTACTAGCAAGATGGCGGACGATCGAAACGTTCATCGCGTGCCACAGATCTAGAGACCCTTTTTTGACGACAGCCAGCTGTCGTCAAAAAAGGGTTGATAAAAAAATTCTTATAATGTATTTCATTTTCTTTCTAGGTTTGGCAATATGAAACACATTTCGGGAGAGAGGGCAAAAATTTTGTTATGCCACTGCTGACTGCTGTTCATAAGTTAAATGAAGGGGGCATGGCCATTTGATTAGGCTAATTAAATAGGATAGTTAAAAATTTTGGCCCTGGTAGCCCCCTTGCTGTACTTCCTGTGCGTCGTGTAATGTAAATGAATATCTATGAATGTATATTGATATTCATTTACATAATTTAAATTGTTTAGTTACTATAGTAATTACTTAACTATAATCAGTTTAATTTTTGTTCGATTATTATAATTTCGTACTTTTAAAGTTACAGAAGAATTCATGAATTTTCTTTTCATAAGAATGAGTATGATTTAAAATTCCGTCAAAAAAGTTTCAGTTCATATTGGACCAATAACTTTTTCATAAGTATTGAAAAAAAATCGAGTGATTCTTCCATCCCATTCGGCTTTTGTATTTTGAAGACAGGAAAGCGCAGAACTGATAAGAGCTCTAGTGTAAATATCTATGGTGTAAATGTGAGGAGGCAGTAGGGGGGGGGCGAATGAGGGACTATCGCTAAGTTGAATTCTGTAATCTCACGATCTCGTTACCGACCTATTGAAGGAGAGAAAATCATCAATCACTCTGCTCATCCCCAACATTTTCCACCCCACTCTGGGGTTACCGCGGGTACTGGGACGGCACCGGAGAGGTTCATAGAGTACAATTGGTGTCGGCGAAAAATCTTGTTATTGCGGGCGAGAAATTCACGTTAGCGCTGATGCTCGTGAAGAATTCACGTAATAATACCCATTCGCGTAAAATAAATCGCGTTGTAGAGCGAGTCCATTGTATTTATCGACAATATTAAACCAAAATTCTCGCTAGGAAAAAACTTTTTTCTTTTTCCTATTGACTGTACTGTACAGCCTATTTGTGATTCACACTTCTTAGATGTACTGTATGTAAGGATTAACAATACATAAATAAACAAGAAATAAGTATTAATTTTTAAAATCACGGCACACAGTAATGAATAAATTCGCTCTTTTTAAATGTAAGTTATTTAAAAATAAAAATTTCGAAAAATTGCAGTGATAACATTTCTTTTTCTTTTCCCAAAAGAAATCCCCCCCCCCTCCCTTTTTGAAATCGAACAGCTTTGTATATAAACTTGAAACGGAAACTACAGAGTGAAAAAAAAAAAAAGCAAAAGACGTTTATAAAAATCTAAACGAAAACGAAAACTATACAACAGCTGACCTGCAATATCCAATACCCCGTTGCCCTTGGTCAGTGCAGTATATTCTATTTCCTGGAGTCAGAGATTTCTTACGCCTGTTACCCAAAACTGCTGCGCTTCATAAAATAAATTGAAATTAACCTAGCGAAATCAAAAATGTTTTTTTTTTTTTGTGTGTGTGTTCTGCAGGGATATAAAAGGTAGTCAAAGATCCACAGTCAGTACACCGTCTTCCAACTGACATACCAAAGACATCTACTAGCTTTAGAGCAACAGAAAACATGAAGGTAAGGTATTTCCTCACTTTGACTCGGGATTTATTTTCCTTAAAGATTAATTAATGGTATTTTATGTACACATAAATATACAAATTAGTGTATGTGGTCTAAAATAAATTTAAATTCGCTTTTGCGATCAAATATTTTAGAAAAATTAAGACCATTTTTTAAAGTTCATAGTATAAATACATATAGCTGCCAATTTTTTAATTTGAAAATTAGTTCAGTTTAACTATATCCTGTCTTTATACACAGTAACGTTGCTTTTAGTTTTTTTTTTCTTTGTGTAATCCTGCCGCAAAATAAAATCTTTCAAAACATAATAATTTTTATTCAAGATAGCTCCAAAGAATTACATCTTCATTATAGAATGCGACATACTTGCTTGTCAGCATGAATAAAAAATACTCAAAATTCACAACACAGGATATTTTAAGAGGATGTATTAAGAAGTACTGAGATTAGTGTTCTTATAATTTTTTTCTTACAATTCCTTTTCAAATTTCATATTTTGTAATAAAAAACCGCTGTTTTCTTCAAATTAAGCATTTATAATTACATAAATTATCTTATTAGTAAATTATGCGTAAATATTCTATTAGTAAAATACAAGAAATTCTAAATATATTTCTAAAAGGAAAACTTACTTTAAAGTTTAATTTTTAGTAATTTGCATGAGAGAAAACTACATAAATACTAAACAGATAATTTAAGCAATTCTAATTACATAAGCAGAGGAAATGAGTAACTTTGTTATATTGAATAGCATGTTTGAAAAGCAGTTATAAGAAAAAAGCTACTAGGCATGTGAAGTCTATTTCTTATTTCACAAAAATTTTTAGCCAACACAGAATAATCTTTGTTTCAAGATTTAATCTAATTGTTTTGTAAATTATAATATTTTTATTCTCTTCAACGAAGCTTTTTTATATGGTTTTCTTAGGTGGAAAATAAGGCTAAAAAAACAATTTATATTTAAAATAGGGGTCAATCTTACTCTTACGGCATTGGAGGCTTCAATAATGAATGCTAAAGGAAAAATATTTACTCTAAAGAAAGATGGAAAAAGATTGAAATTAAAATGCTGAAGGAATTCACCTATCTGCAAAATAAACAAAACCTCAGCTACCTATTGTACACTGTCCCTACAGAAAAAGCACTGCATCTGGGCTATGCAGAAAATACACATTTCAGGTTTAATATGTAAGTAACGCTTGCAGACATGTATAATTTTGAGCAGAGCCTCCGAGAAAAATTTTATAAGACGGGGCGAAAATCTTCCCGGCCCCTTTCGTAAAGCACAAAAGTTTCGAAAAAACAGGAGGGACGGAAGGAATTTTTTTTTTTTTTTTTTTTTTTGGTAAAACTGCTCTTTTTAATGATTTCCATATAAAATGCTAAATGGAAAGTGAGTGGGAGGGAAGTTTTTCTGATATGTATCGGTACTTTTAATTCATGTTCGAAGTTTGAAAAAATACTAATATTTAAGTGGTAAAATTAACATTTCTGCCATCTAAATCATTCTAGAATTGTGTATTAAAAATTTAGTCTATTTTTAAAAAAGAAGATTTTAATTACGGATCTATAAATGCAATTCGTAACATCTTTCGAAAAATTCACGGACGCACTTCAGCTGAACACGAGCCCAGGGGCGGCCCCGTCTGCACCCCCCCCCTCTTATAGGGCCTGATTTTAAGCATTGGCGTCTAACCTTTTGGGGAGCCACATAATAGTAAATATTGTATTTTATAGCGGTATTGCATTTTATAAAGCAAATAATTTTTTAGACAATTTAAGCCCGAATTCATAAAAGGAGCCACATCAAAAGTTGCTTACGAGCAACGGGTTGGCATCCCCGGTTTCACTAAAACCTCGCACGATTTCCTTATCATTAGCACAATAATACAAACAATATAAAATTCGTGCATTGTACGAAAAAATCGTACACGTTGGCAACTATATATATACGGAAGTAGAGGGCTTCAAACCCCCCCCCCCCCCACACACACACACAAAAAGACATTGCTTAAGTTAAGGGTAATATTGTGCGTTTTTGTACAGTGCTTTAAAGCAACATTTTGGTATACTGTTCCATTTTTGCATGTCAAATAAGCTTTTTTCTTATTAAAAAAAAAAGTTAGTCTTTTCCCTAGAATTCCTGTATCCGCCACAGTCTATATATTTCTTGGTACTTTTAAATTTATTTCAATACCCGAAAATTTAATGTTATGCTTTTTATAAGTGCTTTTAAATGCGCTATATTTTCGACGAAATGTTATTTATTAGAAAAGAAAAAAGAATGAAATTGTAATGATTTATTTATTTTCAGACAAATCTAAATATAGTTTATTATATTTATCATTGTGACAAATGTCGACGATCTTGATAAAACATTTAGTTCGATAGAACTGCGTTTAATTTTTTTCTCTTCAATTTTTAACACAAACTTTTATGAATTTAGGGAGTAGAAAATGTGTATATATAATGGTACTGCCATAGAAAAAAAAAAAAAAAAAAAAAAAAAAAAATTGTACGTTTCCTGAACGTGTTCAAATACTGACCACTACTCATCGTAAACTAAGAGAAAACTATATTTATATAGTAGAGACCCACTAATCCGAGGTACGGCTAAACTTTCTGCTCAAAAATGAACAGCTTTAGATTCATTTTTAAAACGTTAAATAAAGTAAGTATGATGCTATTTAAAATACTTTTTTAGATTTACAAATCTGTATGCTTTTTTTTTTTTTTTTTTTTTCGCTAATGTCTTTAAATTTGGCTCCGTAGTATGGGAGATAATTTTAAAAACTGCACTGTAAAAAAAATTCTGAAACGTTTCAGCTAACTGTAAGGCAACTTTTTTCGTAATTGTTTCTCACAAAGGGTGAGAAACATTTATGATAGGTGTTGTGGAAAGAAGAAAGTTTCAGATTTGTGTCTGAAAAGTTTCCGGGAAAACAATGATATTGCAACTTTACAACAATTTCTGTTGTATATCTGGTAGATTTTTGATAATTTCATGAAACGTTTCGAAATTTTTTTAGAGTGTGATGATAACAAAATCGGGAGATGCATTTTGATGCTGCAGCTACATATGCATCATCTAACGTCCAAAATTTAATGACACCACTTGATAGCTAAAGGATCCAAGAATTCGTTACGTTGAGTGAAGACTGCGTAACGCATTGCTTGTGGCTAGCGTTGCCAGGCGTCCGGATAAAGCCGCTTAGGCTTTAGTTAGGCCCTAGTTAGGCTTTTTGATTTCGTGTCCGGCCAAACTGAACGGTGTCCGGCTTTTGTTAGGCTGTTTACTGGTGACTTTGGCTGATGAGTAATAAAGTACTCGAACTGATTTGGCATTCGATGTTATTTATATTTCATTAGAATTTAACAAGATTCATGGTAATAATCAAAAAAGCTTGATTTTACATACAACTTTTTTGGTCGTACCTATTAATACTGTGACAAAATCCTCAATATTGTAGGCTGTCTGGCCTTTTTACCCAAATGTCTGGCCAAACTGACTAATCTGTCCGGCTATTTGGTTTGGCAAACTGGCAACCCTACTTGTGGCAGAGGGGGAAGGGCCGCCATTTTCGCTGCGTCACATACAGGGGCGGCCCGACACGATCAGCAAGGTAAGCATCACATCGGGGCGCTGTATTCGAACGCAAAAACTGAGAAAAACTATCTGGAGATTGCAGTGGTGCGCCACGTACCCTAAGGCCGCCCCTGGTCACAAAATATCCGTTAGGTGTATAAATTCCGAGTGAGAAGCTGGAACGTTCGTTTGCGTTTCAATCGTGAGCTTTCATCAAGATCTATCGATTGCGTATATGAAACATTAGTGTGAAATTTTTATAATAAATATACAAGTAGAAAATATAGTGAATATATAAGTACAAAATTAAAATTTAATAATACAATGTCGACCTATACTCGTCGAAAAGCCAAATCAAAATAGAGAGAACGTTTACGGTTGGACATGGCTTCTCAATAGCAATCCAGTGATACCAGTAAAACACTGTATGACAGAGTGAAGTGGTATCGGGAATGTAAAAATGCGTTTACTTGATTTCTTTACTGAACTCGATGAAAAAAAAAATATTACTCGTTACGTACACGTATTCACGTAAAACACACAGCCACACCCCGCTTTAATTTTTTTAGGGGGGGGGGTGTGAGAGGGGTATTTGATCTCTGCACGTATGGAATATAAAACTGAATTTTTCTCTTGGACTTTATAATGCAGTCCGCATAATCCAAGTTTTCAGTAATCCGAGTCGGTGTCGGTCCCGATCAACTCAGATTATAGGAACTATCTGTAATGTTTATAAGCTACTTTTTACATTAAATAGAAATATTTATAAAGCTTACAGCGTATTTTATTATTTGTTTGCATTATTATATAAAAAAAAAAATGAACAGCTCTGTAACAAGTTAAGTTTGAATAAAGTAATTGTTTTTTCCAGAGCTATTTGTTGCTGGCTTTCACTTTCACAGTAGCCCAAGCTGTGAGTTATGGTTACAGCGGAAGTCCATACTCTTACGGTAGGCGTTCTAGTGCAGGGCAGGTAAGCATATGTGATAATTTTACTATGTATCAATACTGTTTACTCTGAATTTTTTTTTTTTTAGAACTGGTATATACATCATATCGTAGTCTTAAATTAGGGCATATCTTTAATAGTTATTAAAGATATGCACTGGCCAAGGACGTGGTCCAGGGGGTCCGGACTAGAGATGAGACGGGCTCAGCCCGAGCCCGAGCCCGGGCCCGACTCGGGCTCTGTAATTCACGATTGCGTTCGGGCTCGTGAAAAATTTCTCCTTTGTTGAACGTACTCCTTGAAACGAATTTTAAAAAGTGATTTATGGGATAAATAGACGTACTTATTTCAAAAAATAGCGGCACGGGGGACTAGAAGGTGTGTGAAGCTCCAAAATTTATTGTATCCTATTAATGAAGTAGTTCATTTTATTTGTCTTTAGCTGACATTTCGGGCTCGGGCTCCAACTTTAATAATATTGCTCGGGCTCGGATTAAAAGTCTTCGGGCTCGGGCTTCAAAAAATGAGCCCGAACTCATCTCTAGTCCGGACCCCCTCCGAAATTTCAGTTTTTGTAAGCAAAATAATAATGATGAAGTTTTGTTGTATAAAATTCTGCCTTCTTCACTGTTTGGACCCCTTCCGAAATTTTTGGACCCACCCCGAAATTTTTTTCTGGGTATGTCCCTGGCACTGGCCCATAGGTCGCCCGAAAGCTGTACCAGTAATTTTGCAGAAAGATGAATTTTTGTAATGGACCGGTTAACTTTTTCTTAAAAAATACGGACCTTCTTGGTTTATTAATCTATTGCTAATAAATTATTAGCTACAGATTAATAAAAAATAATAATCGGTTTTTATTAATAAAGTTATTAATAAATAATCGATTCCTAAAATTATAAAAGCACTCGCACATCAGAGTACGCATATACTTCTCCCCAAAATTTGTTTAAAATATATTTACAGTTATAGTGCAATAGAAAAGTAGCATTTATCGTTGAGGTTATTCAACTTCATATGTATTATCCGATTATTCATTTAGTCCACATATGGGCAACCTCTGGTCCGCCCTGGCTTTTGCTTCGGACCGTAGAGCGTATCAAAATCCCATATAAAGCTGATTTAAGCTATTCAAAATCCCACATAAATCCCTATTATATGGCACGTGACTTCGCTAACATCCTAAAGTTCCTAAAAAATAAAAATGATGATTTTAAAATGGTATGTTCGATTAATTAGTTTGGCTGTGCTGACAATTTTTAGCTAGAGCAATCCTCCAGCCTTTACTGATTGGAAAATTTCCATCTTGGGGTAATTCGGGTATCTGAAAAATTTTCAACCGTTGAAACTTATATACTCTGGTTTCATTAGATACATTCTTTTGGCATTAACCCTTTAACGCGCATTGTTCCCGCTCTGGGAACACCCAACTCTGACGTTTTGACTGTGGCCAGTCATGAAGAATAGATTGGATTTCTATAAAAATAGTTGCGGGTGGCATAGCTCCACGAGAATCCTTTACTTTTTACCACGTCATTTCCCTTAAAAAATGGTCACGATTCTTTTTAACAGCACTGACATCTGCTGAAAAATGGAAGCATGCGAGAACAGCTGGACAGATTGCCCAATGCTGAACTAGGGCAGCCGTTTCCAACGCTTGAGTTAACTACCAGCAAGATGGCGGACGATCGAAACGTTCATCGCGTGCCACAGATCTAGAGACCCTTTTTTTGATGCGATGAACGTTTCGATCGTCTGCCACCTTGCTGGTCGTTAAGTCGAGCGATGAAAAAGGGCTGCGCCTCAAATGGTTAAGAGTGTGTGCTGACAATTCAAACGGCACTGAAATTATTGCAAAATCCATCGAAATTACTTTTCTTTTCTTTTATGAAATAAATTGCATATAACTAGTATATATATATCGACACTGATACCTTCTCTTTTTCACTGTCAGCGATTCGGATACAGCGGCAGGCCTGAATATTCAGAAACCTACCACCAAGAGACTGGCAACTTTTACGGAGGACAACGCGACGGTCGTTATTTCGCCAGAGACGGGCGCGACAACGTCAGAGGACTCCAGTACTCTGTTCGCCCAGGAAGTGAAGGGTCCTCATCAAGAGGAGCGTACGGTGGTAGCCCTTACAGCCAACAATACCGATCTCAAGATGGTTTCGGACACGGAGCAGGAAGAGGCCAAATTTCCTTCAACGCCCCTCTGGCCAACACAAGGAGCTACAATCCTCAGTTCGATTCCGTGGGACGTTACTGATTTCTGGACGAGGGAAATTTCAGATTTCATAAGATGATACTTCGTATCGCTTCGAGGGAGAAATAACTGTGTATTGGTTGTGGTTTTATAAAATAGTTTCAAATTATTAAAGAGCATAACAAAAATTGGTGTATATTGTCTTGTTTTCAGCAACATTTTCCACAAAGTAGGTGAGCTCAAAAGAATATTTGGTGACTATTCTGATACACTGTGAAAGTAGATTTAGTTGTATTCTGAATGATGTGAGCTCAGGGGCGTAGCCAAGGGGAGGGGTTAGGGGGGTCATAACCCCCCCATGAGGAATTTTTTGCCTTACAAAATGTATCTTCTTCACTACATTATCACTCACACGTATACATATATATGAGTTGTAGTAGTTGTAAACCCCCTCCCCATGAAAAATTTCTGGCTACGCCCCTGTGTGAGCTGAAAGTCCTTTTAGGCCATGAACTTTTTTACAATCAAATATCTCTCAGTGGGACAAACAAAATGGTGTATTAAACTTTCTTTCGAAAAAAAAAAAATGTCAAAAAACCCTTTTTGCTTGCTAGCTACTTCAATAAAAGTAGTGATTCTTAAAAAATTACAAAACATTCAAGATCTTTTCGGATGATTTAACTTGCTTGAAAAAGAAAACATACACATGTCATATGCAGGTGTTTAATAAATTAAGCATTTATTTTGAATTAAAATTCACAAAAGATGGCAGACATCATAAGATATCATTATATAAATATTCTAAAAGCTTTCAAAAATTTTAAAACTATTTTAGTGAAAAACTAGTCTTGTCTGTCCCTTTTTTCCAGGTATTTTTTCATAGGACAGCTTTTGGCTCATTCTTGGGGTCAATGTTAATTGATCCTGAGATGCCCATGAGAAATCTAAAAACAAATAAAAAATATTAACAGCATTATCAATCTAACTATACAGATGTTATATCTGATACATTTCACAAGCTTTAACTAAAATACAATGTATTGATGTGAATGCACGAGATCAAATTTCCAATTTGATTATAATCAGGGATCAAATTAGGCAAAATTTGGCATCGTTTTACAAAACTATTATTGTTTCAAAATATGTTTCTGTGCAAAATACAAATCTTCCAGAAAAATAAAACAATTTAATTTTCTAATGTTGCCACTGTTCTAAACAAGGGGCACATACAGAATTTTTACCTATACAGGATGTTTTTAATGTTGTCATTTTGGCACACATATCCAGTTTAGATGGCTTTATTACTACTGATATGTACCGAATAATACTAAAAAGAGCACTATCAGAATTAGAATCTAAAAGAAGATTTTTTTAAAAATCTGAAATTTCAAAATTTTTATGTGTGTGTGAGTATGGGGGGGGGAGGGGAAATAAATATATTTTAAATTAAAATTACAGCTACATTTTCTGGGAATCTAACAATTTATTACCTAAGTCAAAACTTATTTAAACAGCATTACTTAAAATCAGTAAAAGTTTAAAAAAGTAGTAGATGTTGGTTATGAATATAACTTTTAAGAAAAAGAGCAATTGGGCTATAAATGGCTTTAAAATGCCATTCCAATTTTCAAGTCAAACATAACTGTCATCAATTCATGCTTTCACATTTCCCACAAAATTATTGATACTTTTCAAACTATTTAAAAACTATATATTTTTTTAAACTACATCATTCAAATACTCATAATTAAGGATTTAAACTTTTATGTGTGGTTGGCAGATTGATGTGTACTAGATGCCTATGAGAGGCTTTAAAAGATTTCCAAGTTCTTTAAAAAAATATTGCAACAGTTTATAGTGTAGTTTCATTTACATTCAATCTAATAGGTTTAAAATATTACTATGATGTTCCCTGCCTTTAACAACCATCCAAAGGAAAAATTAAATGTATATGTAAAGAATCAAGGTCATAATGAGAATGGCAGGTGTTCTGCAAATCATTTTTTCTTATTTGAATAAACTATTTACATTACATACAATTGAAGTGGTCTTTGGTTAACAACTGATACGGTGAAAGATTGGGGAGATTTTGGGATCCTATGTTTTCATACAGTGTGGAAAAGTGGGCAGTGATGATTACATCCAATTATTTTCATTAAAAATGGATTGGTCTACCGATGTCAACAGCATTGCACAATTTAAGAGAGCTTAGAGAATTACGGAAAGATGTCAGTAGCAAAAAATGTCAGGGGCTGCACTTTACTGCAAAAAAAGCTACTGCACAGTTACCCAGAAAAAGAAAAATGATCATAATTAAGTCTAGCCACTGCACAAGAAAAGGCTAAGGGGCAGTATGTTGAATTTTGCATACATATTTTTAATTTCAAATATTATTTTGTGGGAAAAAAAAAACAGCTATAAATGGTGTCTACCACAGTTACAATTTATCATTTGACTTTTTTGTGATCTTTTAGGAGCGTTTGCAGGGAATGGCTTATTTAGATTTCTCACACATAAATATGTAAATTGATGTCAGAAAAATAAAATTAATCTCAATAGACAAGTTTTGGCAAATTCTATGGTCCATGTTCCTAATTTATGACATTTGCTTAACTTCTGCAACATTTCCCCTCAATTTCCTTACTTTTCTAATAACTTCAGAAACTTTTTCGATTTAATAAATAATCTGCTATAGCTTGTGAAAGTTAGTTATTCTTAAAAAATAAAACTTTGGATTGATAATTTTGTAACTTATATATAAATAGAAATAAATTAAGCATACCCTTAAAATCAAAGTGTGTAGAATCCAGCTTTCTATCTTCAGAAGAATGATCTTCAACTATTTGAAGTGCTCTATCACTTCTGGGACTACTGTGAATTGTATCACCAGGAGATAGTAAAAAACCTTCAATACTATTTTGATAGGATGGTATATTTCGAAACCTCACTTGTTTACAAACAGTTTTTGAAGATTGTCCTTTTTGAAGCCTTGGTGAGAGGAGTATGGAAGGCTTTTTTGGTGAACATTTCATATATTTGCTCATACTGAAAATACCCTCAGCAGTCTGTCTTTTCTCAAACCTCACCGGTTTACAAACATTTTTTGAAGATTTTCCTTTCTGAAGTCCTTGTGAAAGGAGTATGGGATGCTTTTTTGGTGAGCATTTCGTGTATTTGTCTATATTGAAAATGCCATCACCAGCCAGCCTTTTCTTTTTGTATTTGAACTGAGACAAATTAAGTTGCTGGGATTGTAATGCAAATGAATCTAAACTTTTGTTTTCATACTGCACAGACGCATCATATTCATTTTCCTCAGGAGAACTGCTTTTCAAAGTGAAGTGATGTTTCACGGGGTATTTTGGATTTTGGTATGTTTGTTTTGATTGTGCTTGCTCCTTTACAGTCAATGTCCGACTCTCTTTCATGAACCTGGAACTTACATCGTTTCCTGCAACTAGGCTGCTATCAACCCTCTGACTCTTCTGTGGTGAGAGGGAATTATAATATGAAAAATCTTCAGTTGAGGACACGGAATTTGACATGCATGAGTGAGTACTGCTGCCATCAAAATTGTTTTCAAAATCAACATCAAATGAGGCATATTCCTCATCTTGAGCCAGAAGTTCTCTGTAGTTCCGGTCGATTTCTTCTAAAGACATGTCAGAATAATTATCAGGTGGGGTTGTTTTAGAGGACTCCGAAATATTATCAGAGTTTTCGAGGAAACAATCAAACTCTGCTTTCTCTTGGGAAGAATGGAACTTTTCAAAGTAGTTAATGAATTCAACCAGTTCTTCAGAATTTGAACTTAATTTTTGTACGCATGAGTTTGATACTGGATTTCTAGAAATTTTGCTTGACTGGATGGCATTAATGAACACATTATCATGTATTTCTTCAGATGGACTGGAGAATGGATTTATTTTTTCATGGATAAAGGTCTGGAAATTCTTTAAAAAGGAAATAAAAATTAGCAATTGTACATACATACTACAAGTACATAATACATATATATATGTGTGTGTGTGAGTGAAGATATATATGTGTGTATATATATATATATATATATATATATATATATATATATATATAGAGAGAGAGAGAGAGAGAGAGAGAGATTTCAAGTATGGAAGTCTACCAATGGCTTGGTCTTACGGTATGTATATCTTCATTTTTTTAAGGAGTAAATTTCTTAGGTGTACTAGGTAGTAATGTTGTCTTTCACATATTATTCAAACAAATAATTTTTTAATGAGTTTTTAGTGACAGAGCAGTTGTATCTAAACAAGGGATTCATATTTGTTACATTTTGAAGCTATAATTAGTGTGGATAATGTAGAGGACCAATTTCAAAATGTTCTGAAGTTGATTTTTTATGTATGTGTTACATTCAACAACAATTTTTTTTTTTTAATAGAGAGGGATACATGGAAAAAATGCTTTAGTACCCCTTATAGGTTACGAATTTTGGAAAATCGTTTTTTATCAAGCACCTACATTACAAACCTCACAGATATGCTAAGTTTCATATAATTAGTTTCAGTAGTTTGGCAATATGAAAAAAAAGAACATTACTTTTCAGTGCCTTAAATAAGTATTTCTTATAAAATTATCACACAAAATATAATGACATTTGTGATTTAAAATATCACTTATTACTGTTTAAACTAATCTTCACCTGTTAATCAAGAATTATTAAATTTTGATGCTATTAATTTTTGTTCAAAACTGTCCTCATGCATCAGTTACTAATAAATCACTTAAAAAAATGAAAATGACAGTAAAAACTTTGACCATAATTTGAGACAAACTAATTTGTTTACCAATAACATTCATTGAGAATAAATAATTTATACATCATATTTCATTCTAAATGACACAATTTTCTGCAATTATAAAACTAATGGTAAATTTATACTGTTATTAATGCAATCCAGTTAGAAAATCTGACCTATACTTCAAAATGAATCCATGGCAAAAATTTCATTATAGTTGTTAAAATTTCCTTGCTGGCATGACAACATTGTCATACTTAGTTAACAGGCTCAAAGAGTGAAAATCATCAAAAGCTCACAAATCAGTAATGACAAAATTTCAAATCATAAAATATAAAGTTAAAAAAGACAACTTATGAATTTTAATACATTATGAATTTAAAAAGGGTATTCCACTATTAATCCTCTTAGCATTTCAGAAAAGGGCATAACTGTTATTTTTATTTTATTTTTCTTTTAGAGTTAACCAAACACTGAACTATTTGTACCTGAATCTTCTCATTTTTGAAGACAAGCAAACACAATGATGGAACTTCCTCTTCTGTGCCCAGGATTACTTACCAAGATAGGTCTCCAAATGTTTTGCAATGTCTTAGTGAAAATTTCAAAAATCCATTCTATCTATTTTTCAAAAATTCATCTTTTCTTTGGCACAGAAAAGGAAACTTGATCATTGCATTCTTTTAAAAGACGGAAAAAAATGGGTTGAAGATATTTTGAAAGGAAAAAATAAATAAAAAATCCAAACATAAAGAGATTTTTTACATTTTTTAAATAAACAAATAACAATAACTCAATAGGTATGAAAATAATTTGAATTAAAATGGAAGCACAAAAAATTCATTACATTCCATATTTAATTTTATTCTAGCAAACAAATAAAAAATTTAAATGAAATGATTCTAAAAAAAATCAAAATTGAATTTTAGTGTTTTGAGAAAATGGAACTTTTTAATGCAAAAATTAAAATTTTGAGGAAATATTGCTTTAGTCATTTCTTTCATTTTCTGACCTTATAAGTAAGATTTACATATATCACCATGTAGCTTTTACTGAGATAAATAAAGAATGAAGTTTCCCTTGCATTTTGAAATTTATAGCAATTTAGTGCTCCACAAAATTTAATTTGGAAATGTTTGGTAAATTATGTAAACACTTAAAAAAGAAAGAAAAGGGAATAAATAAATAAATAAATAAATAAAACAGGATACACCACAACTTGAGACATATTCTATAGAAAAGATTTTTATGCATAAACACAATTCTTTTTTGATTAACTTACTGTTAAAAATCTCCTAGGCACACATTGAAATTTATTGCACAAATCTTCAAGCTTCAAACTCATTAGTTGGGCTACAGACATTTTAGCTGACAGCATATAATGAACACTAAAATATATGGCATTCAAGACAAGAACATTTTTTAAAGTATGGATATTAAAAAAACAATAAAAACACATTACAAAAACAAATTGAAAGAAGTCATTCAGAAGTAAAGAACACTGGAACAGCAGTTACACTGCACATAATGCTTTTGATAAAACTAACATCAGGAAATAATGAACACATAACAGCATTTCTATATTGATTTTAATAAATAGTTACTTTAAATGCACTGAAAACCAATGAGATATAATATAATATGGATAGATATCCTAAGGCAGAAGCACGTACACTGAAGAAGTCATCAAATCCTCCATTTGGCATTGTTATTTGGAAGAGAAAATTGAAGTTTTTCTCAATATATTCTAAGGACGTAGATAGGGGATTGGCCACGAGGGCTTAGACTCAAAATTTGGATTTTTGTTCACTGGATGTCAATAATCAAGTCTTTTTGAGAAAATTCTACTTTTTGTGTATTTTGGGCCCTTTCCAAAAATTTTTTTGGCTATGTGCCTGCTATATTCAATCCTGTGATCAAGTATATATATGTATTTTTTACTAGGCAAAGTTTTGGCTTCAACAATTCCGGAAATAAAATAAAAATCTTAATTTTTTCAGCCAAGGTATGCATCATCTTATGCATAATATGCTGTTATAACACATAGCATACTTCAGATGCATCTAGACATTGTGCTATCTCACTTCTTGCAAAAACTTGTGAAATGTCAGAACATGAATCCATTTGCTTTGTGTATAGTTTGTAAATAACGTGTATAAAATAAAGAAATTAAAGTCATCAGCATCAACTCATCATACCACCTGATAGGTAAGTGACTATACCTTCTACATTTATTTGACATTGAAGTAAATATACATTGAATTGGAAACATATGCAGTTCAACCAAAAATGGAAAATTTTAGAAATTGCTATTCCTTAAATTGTTCACTTCTATCATTATAAATATTCTATGGCAATATTTCCTTCTATGTCCGGTTCATTCTCTCTAGCAGGGTTTGAATAAGGTATTAGGCTGTCGTCTAATTCAGTGGTTCCCAGTGCTACATGCGAAACCTTTCTAAAATCTGATCCCAAGTTAACGAATAAGCAAGTACAGGAACTATTTCATGTACTTAAAAAATAAGCAGGTGTGTTTAGTTTTAAACCTGGTCCCACTTGGATAGAAGGTCATTTTGTTAGGCTCTTGTTTACAAATTAAATGTCTTAAGATGAAAATGAATATGCTTTGTGTGTCTGATTAATGCGAGAAATTAGATTTTTCATTAGAACGCTTACTGCTATCACATTGTTTGAAATAAATTACATATTTTGAAAGGAAACATGAAATAAAAATCAAAAACTACATATAGTGGCTCATTAATTTAAATTTTAAAATAAATTAGACATTTTATGATTACATTAGCTTAGATTTAATGTCAGCTATGAAAATAAGGAAAAAAAAAAATTAAAAACATTTGATGCCTATATTTTAAGTTGAGTGTCCAACTATCATGTGCATAAATTTCATCACATTAGATTTAGTCTTTATTTCGTGATGCTGAATTGTAAAATTAAGAGTTCTTACTTAGTTGACTAATTTATTGGTTCATTTAATTATCGACTCTAATTGCAGGACACCATATTTAATTCTTTTGCTTTGTACATTTATAGTTCAACATTGTCATCTTTGACCGCCAATCGATTGGACAAGTTGAACTAGTCGCTTGGCCAGCATGTTCATTAGATTAATCAAGTATTGAATTTTTCTTTTGGGAACACCTCAAGGCACTCGTTTAAAGAATTTAACAAACCCCTTGTGTAATCATATAATCATATATACTAGTACTGGGTTTCTTAAATTTTTTGGTGTGGACACCCCATAATACTTTCAAAAATTTTGTGAGACCCAAATAAGCATTGTACAAATGCAACACACGTGTGAGTGAAATACCAGTTTCTTCCCTTGTATTGTGATATATCATTGCAATTTTAGGTCATTAACTTAATTACTTTATTTTATTTTTTATCTTTTATTTTTTTTATTTTTACATTGTTCTATTTAAGACATAGAACAATGTAAAAACTTTAAAGAAGTGAAAAACTTAAAAATATAACACAATTATGAAAATAAATTAAAATCAAACATTAACTATAGTCTGACCATTAAGTGTAGCCACTTGGAAGGTCACTACTGGGAAAACCTACTAACTTCTAACAGAGCATATATGCAGGGATTAAGTATCAGTGGGAAGTTCCATTTAACTTTTTTTAACATTATCAAATCTTGGCAAAATAGTCAATGTCGCAGAAAGAAACCCTTTTTCAATATTCTTTACATTTGATCGGCACTTTGATTTTATGGTGCTTAAAGACAAAAATGTTGTTAAACACGAAAACGTACCAAAATTATTATAATAAGCTAAAAAATATTTTAATCACTAAAATTTTTGACGACCCTTTCTACAGGTACAGCGACCTCAATTGGGGCTGTGACCCACAGTTAAAGGAACTCTCTACCAGTATATATCATTATAGTGACCCCCCCTGATTTCACAAACCACTGTTTGGGAACCAAAGCTCTAATCCAACCAACATTTTTTTAAAAGCAGTTAATTTGTTAAAGGCAATGATGAATTGGGTGGAGCAAGATTATTGTAAATTAAAGCTAAAATAAGATAATATTTTATTAGCTAAGTCAGAGCCAATAAGTTTCTGAGTTTCTGAGTCAGAGAAATTAATTAAAATAACTCTCTCCAAACTGAGAGAAATTACATGTACTAACAGTGGCTATAACATACAAATAACTATGTGAGACTGAATTACAAACATTAAAATGGGACTTTTATTTTAAGTTGAATCTGGAGACAGTAGTAAAAGTTTTTGGGGCTTTGCATGCCTGTTTAAAAGGAGGGAAAACCATTGGACATTTCAAAAATAAATATGCATTGATAAGTTTTTTACGTGGAGGCGTGAAAAATGTTTAAGTAATAAAAGACGAAAAAAAAAGATGTTGTATGTCTTTGTTTAACTTTTTCTTTTATTTGCTTTTGGTTTTATTTATGTTATCATTTTTCAAATTTAGATTATATTAATACAAAAACTTTAAAAAGTTTTACCTTAAAAGAACTGAAAGATAATCCAGAGATAACCTGCCTTAGCTCAGACAAAACAGGGAAAATAATTATTTTAAATAAAGAAGATTATATTACCAAAATGATTGAAACCATCAATAAACTAGATGTCAATATATTAAATAAGGACCCCACCACCAAAATTAACAATATCCTAAAAGAACTTATAAACAAAGGAAGCTGGCCCAATAACAAATCGCAACAATTACATAGTCCTACTGCTTTTGCTCCGCGTATATTTGGAAAATATAAAGATCATAAAAATCCCCCATCCCTCCGCCCAATAGTCAGTAAATGTGAAGGCCCTACTTACCTGCTTGAAAAATACCTAAAAAACATATTACAGCAACTAATTCCTTCCTTAAACTCATCTCTAAATTCCACAAATGATTTCTTAAAAGAATTAAAAAACATACAATTCTCAGACTCTGTTAAAATGGTCAGCTTCGATGTTACCAATTTATATCCTTCCATAGACACAATAGAGATGTACAATACAATAAGGAAAGAAATCGAGAACGCATTTAATACAGATATTTCAATAACCCTTAAAGCTGCCTTGTCCCTCATCCTCAATAACTCCTATTTCTAATTCAATAGTAAATTTTACAAACAGAATAAAGGTGTCTCTATGGGCTCCCCGATTTCCGGAATCATAGCTGAGTGGAAAATGCGAAACCTAGAAACTTTAATCAGTAAAAACCTCCAACCTCATATCAAATACTGGTTTCGTTACGTTGATGATGTTTTTGCAATAGTAAATAACAATAGCATTGATAATATCCTCGACGAAATTAACTCTCTTGACGAAAATATACAATTTACTATAGAACTTGAGCAGAATAATAGCCTTAGCCTAAATTTCCTTGATGTTAAAGTAATTAGAACCACCCCAAACAATATCGAAACTACAGTATATCGAAAACCCACCAATAATAATAAAATAGTCAATTACTCCTCAAAAACTACCTATAACTACAAAATATCTATTCTACGTTCACATGTCCATAGAGCCCTAGAAATATGTTCCAACCAGAAATTACTAAAGGATGAAATACAATTTATACAGCAACTTGCGTGCGAAGCTAATTATCCCAGCAATATTATCCCCCGCCTAATCAGAAATAGAAGAAAGAAACTCAACATCATCAACGACGGACAGACAGAAAAATCCACCTTTACTCATCCGATTCCCTACTGCTGTGGTCTCGCTGTAAAAATATCCAACCGTGCCCATAAAATGAAGCTTCGTATCCCAATTAAACCCAATAGCAATATATTTAAAAGAATCCGGTCAGATAAAGACTAAATAAACCCTCTAGAAACTGCAGGCATTTACAAAATAAATTTCACTTATGGAGATTCCAACCTTCCCAGATACTACATTGGTGTTACAAAAAGAAAAATTAAAGATAGAATAAAAGAACACATAAACAATATAAAATACAATAGACAAAGTACCGCCCTATCCCGCCTAGCCTTAAAAGAAAATATAGATATAGATTTCATAAATGTCAAGAAAATAGCTAATTACAATAACCACAGTTATGGCTTAAGAAGGGAAGCGTTGGAAATAATGACACAAAAGGGAGCTGTCAACGACATGGCGCATGCGCAAATAGAGCAATCATGGCAAGCCTTGATGAAGAAGCGGTGAACGAGCCAAACAGACTCAGTTCTGAAGATGACAGTGAACTGAACTGTCGAAAGCGCTCAAATGGTGCGTGTTTTTAGAGTTTTACGGAGATTTTAAGGCTTTTTTAATGTCTTTAATTATTTAACTAAGTTTTACCTGCTCACGAATTTTCAGGACTTACTGCTGTAAATGATTTATTGGTTTTCTTTTACTAACCTACATTATCCTAATTTATTTTTTAATTAATTAGTTAATGCTTTTGAGAAAATTATTCTGAATTAGTGATTAAAGCATGTTACAGTAGAGTAATATTCAATACTTCTATTGGTTTTGAGGCGCATATCTGTATATTTTATAAAATGCAGAGTATTGCATAAATGCGCAGCTAAGCATTAACATGAAAGCTATAATCATGGTGGTAAGAAATAAGTGTTAAAATACCATGATGACAACTCTCTAATGATGTTGCATTAATGCAACACTAGGCTGACCTAGGTTAAGACAATTTTCCATAGTGGGCCAATTAAATAATGACACTATTAGCATTACACTGAAACTACTATTTTTTCTTTTTTTTTTTAATTTCCAGTAACAGGTATTCAAAATAATACCCATCCACCACCATACAACATTTATATCAGTCTGCAAGCTGTTAAAAGAACACTGGAAGTCCTGACTGTGCACTTCCTTCAGTTTGTTAACCATTGAACAATACAATGGTTCACGGTGTGAATTTATTAGTGGCAATGAAGACATCTAATGTGCTGTGACAATTAGACTGAAGGGGAGATACACAATCAGGACTTCCAGTGCTTTTCCAACAATTTATATGATTGATATAAACATTGCATGTAGATGCAAGGGATTATTTTGAACACCTATAATGAAGAAATTTCAAATAAAGTTCTTAGTTTGGATGTAATCCTAGTAATCTCATTGCTTATTTGGCACACTGTGCATGTTATGAACAGCTTAAAAAAACTTTGTAAGGAAAATATAAACTAACTTTCTAGATGCAAATCATAGCAAAAACTTACACATATGGATTTAATGATGGAAAAGACACCAAAAACAGTTCATCCTAAAAAATGATAAACAATTAATAAAAGATAATGATAAATAAAATATTTTTCATCTTAATATGAATTAATACTTCACTACACATTAATTCTTTTTTTGTAATATTAAAAGGAGAGACAAAACACATATTTCTGAAGCAGAATCCTTTACTTTTAGACATTTTGTGATCTATTTGTCTGTTTTGAGATGAACTTTAAACAAAATTAGTTATCATATTTTAAACAAAATGAATTTCTTTAACTGGAAACTTAGAAACTGAATTTAGGTAACATGATTTAAAAAACAATTTATCCTCATCTTTAAGAGTAAAAATCAAACACATCATCAAAAAGGAGTTCCAGATATATATTAAATATTTTGCTTTTGAATATATACTTAGATAATTGATTGTTAAAAATACACCATGAAGAAATGTAATCTGAACAAAATGCACTCATAAAATTAAATAAAATGTAGATTGACAAAATTTAGGTACAATTTGTAAGTTATATTTTTAAGGCTTTTAAATGCATTCATTTTAGAAGATAATGTAAAAAATATTTCTTATAATTTTTTATTGCTTATTTGTAGTACAAAAATAATTTGTACATCATAATTATTCCAATGAAAATGTTAAGTTAAAAATGAGAAATATTCTGCATTTAGAAAATACTACAACAATTAATACAGAAAAAGAGATGCATTGCGTTTCTGATATTGAAGGGTTGGTCAAAATAATAACTGATAACTTATTAACAATTATAAATCAAGTACTTAATAAGTTAAAGCTTAAACAAGTTAATCAGTATAAGTTATAATTCTATTGAAAATAATTTCCAATTTGAAAAGTACTTACTTCAGACATATTTTCAGGAAAATTACTAACAGGGCAATGTTCTGACTTTAGGAGGTTATATTTCAGACTCTTAGATATAATAGCATTAATCAATTTTATAACATCTGTGTCTTCATAAGCATACAAAAACTAAAATTAATACATATTTCAAGTCATTAAAATAAGGTAATTACAGTCTGTTATTTATTTATTTACATAAAATACCTAAATGACTGTATTTTTTAAGCTTAAAATCCTATATTTATACATATTTTATAAAAACTTACAGAACTGTTTACACCTAAAATGTATGATAGATTATAGCTATTTTTGAATTATAAGACTACGGATTACTGAGTTTTGGCATTACTCAATTTTGGAATAGCACAGTAGCATTTTACAGATTTCATCTAGAGATAAAACCATTTTCAAATGTTCCAGCTTTTAAAATTCTGAAATATTAAGTAACTAAACAAAGTCCTATAATTTTTTTAATGATAATTTAAATTTTTGTGTATAGTGAGCAAGCTATAATTAAAGATTAGAAAAGACAAAAAAAAAAAGAATATATTATAAAATGTCCAAAATTAATACACTACAGTAATAGACATACTATACAGTAAAATAAAATAAAAAAACTATTAACTAATGAAACTAATTTTACTAACTTTTAATTTAAATGACTGAAGAGTTTTCATGGTTGAAGTTACATAATAAAATCTGAAGTAATTTTCCTTGATTTTGTTAAGGCACTCCTTGTTCATATCTCTAGAAATATAAATTTTATTCATAAAAATCCAGACCATAGTAATTTACACATAAAGTACCATAATACTGTTATGAAGGCTTTATGGCACTTTCATTATAAATTGTTATGTATCAGGTTGTAACGAAAGTTTTCCGCCATATCTGCCTGAAAAACTAACTTCTAACTCCTTAGATAACTGATTTTGAACTTTCGGTACCAAACCTGCACAGTGTCACATGATACAACAATAGTACTTAAAGCTGTACTCATAATTCGTTGATATTATGTAGCTGACTTTTTGCAACACAAATGGAAGTAAATGATGGTTCTAATCCTCTAGAGTGATAGTTCCATTTGGGACACCTTATACTTAATGATAACTCTATTTTTTACAGATTTCACAACACAGTGTTATAAAGTAAGCCTCTTTCTTTCAAATGCCAAAAATCGTTTGACAAAATATGAGCCAATACGCCAACGCGAACTGTGTGCTGACGATGTTTGCGGTGGCGGGAAACTTTCATTACAACCTAATACTTTACTCTTCAATATGTTTTAATCAAATCCAGAGGATATGTATTAAATATAACCATATCCACACATTCACTGAAACTGAAAAAAATCTATTTAGTAAAGTAATCATCTGGTTATTGGCAAATTTTTGATTTCTTTCTTTAAAGCATTATAATGACTCCTCGTTAGATTACACATTAAGATATATCACACTTTTTGTATGTCTTCCAATTTCTTTTTCTATTCCTTGCTTCACAAATTCTACCACAAAAAAATTCAATGCACTACATAATAAATTATGTGCATTAGAATAAATTATATACAACTGATTAATATTTACTCACTGATATTTTCTAGAAAACAATCTTTAAAGAAAAATCAAAGCAGAATTTTTTTAAATCGTACCTTCTTCAAGAAAAATTGTAAAATGTGAAAATATGTATTTATACATAAAATTGGAAAGGTAAATGGAACTTCTCTGCCATCATTGTTTAATGATTCTTTTTTAATTACTCTATACTACTAATTTTATTATATTTAAATGCATATGTTCATGAAAGTGAAACCTGCCAGATCTTCTGCGATATATATATATATATATATATATATTTTCTTTTTCCCCATGCCTCCCAACAAATGTGATATAATGAGAGGATACTGCAATACTAAAACATATGATGACCCGCTTTATTTTCTTTTTTCAAATAGTTACATAAAAATAAATTCAAAGTATTTAAACATGAATTTCATTTCATAAATATTAATAAAGTTGATTTAAAAAACAGAAAATAATTTCATGATTTTTAAAATCTGCTATGCAGTCTATTTAAGGTATTTTACAAGAATCTAAATGAAGGCAATGTCTAAATATTTTGTATTTTAACAATTTTATTTTTGATGCCAACAGTCTAGATCAGGGTTTCTCATACTTTTCCTCTGGTGAGCAATTTGAGGATCTTGACAAAGTATCTTACATGAATTTGAGACTAGTAAATTAGAGGGGAGGGGGGATTTATTTATTTATTTTTTTAGCACAGTTTGTGAAATTCTAGTCTAAATGTTACAGTTACTTTGCTGTTAGCTGACTTTTCAGGTTGAAAATCTTGGAGTTAAACATGATTATTTATAAATCAGTTGAGAAATAATCATGCTAAATAACGCCAGCATATGTAACCAAATATATATTTACCTTTAAAAAAAATCAGGTTAATGTGTCGTATTTGACTACAAAACAGCTGATTATCTAATAAATTTATAGAACTTTAACTGAACAACAATAACAAAATAACTATAATATCAGTATAATTAATCCCAAATAAAAAGTTCTTATCTATTTACTGCACACAATGCACTACTTGGCAAAACTTAGGAGCAAGCAATAACCAACATTTAAAATTTCGAATATGGTATTTTAGAAATTTTAAGTTTCATATTCAAAACAAACTCAAAATTTTAATCGATACAGAATAAAAATGAAAAGGCTATCTACAACAAGAATGTATAATAAATGACATAAGATACAGTAAATAAATATATAACTAAATTGATTACAACATTTTGACCATTGATTAATGTATTCAGATACAACATTTGCTATTATTTTCTTGAAAATAACTTACTTTAACCTCTATTTTTATTAAGTGTTTATACTTTAGTGCATTTTGCTATTATAATACATATATTAAAACAAAATTTTATACTTTACTTTTGAATTCACAGTAACAAGTTGATTTGCACGCAATAAATCAAAAAACAATGTCCTTAATCCAGTAAAATATTCACAATTTTTAAATTAAAATAGTTTCATGCTTTAAAATTATTCTATGAAGACTTAAATTCATATGAAAGCATAAAAAAATGATTAAAAACATAAATAAAGCATTAACTATACTTTTGATTGCATCTTGGAAAATATTTAATTTAAAAAATGTAAACTTAAGTATTCTTTACTATTTTCTAAAATCAATACTTTTATGATCAATATCATTACTAATCTGAATAATAATAATAAGGCACTAACATTAAAAATATAAAAATCATTTAAAAAAAAAATCATATTTAGATTTTTTTTAAATGACTTTTTTTTTTAAAGTGTTCAGATAACACTTTACAGTATCTTGTCAAAATATAATGCTGGGATTATTTCATTTTCTCAGCGATGTAAAAGCAGCCAGTTTAATTATGTAAAATGCAAAATAAATAAATAAAATCTAAGATAAAATAAAATAAAAATGGACTTTTACTTGATGGTAACATTATCATGTATGATTATCCAGCATCTTTCATACTTGAGATGCAAATTGAATACTCTATCAACCAAGCTTTCTACAGTAAAATGATTTGAAAGTGCTGTAAAGTGAGCAACTACTACACATGTTCTGTAATCAACAGTGACATCCGCAAAATGCATACCTGGTAAGTATTTTTTATAAGATCTTTTACAGATAAGAACCTTTTGCCTAAAATAATAATAATATTTATTTATTTAATATTTAAAATCGCATTTTTTGATGAAAAATATTTAATAAGTAACAAATTACTTTTCACTTAATAAATTTTGTAAATCATATTCAGAGGATAAAGCATCAGATATTATAACTGGCACTGGTTTAGATTCAACTGGTTTCATGCACAATGGTTCTAAAATAAGAAAGAAAAAAATCATAATTCATAGTGTCATATATGCATACAAAGAAATTAAGAGTTACTCTTTAATAACCCTGCTCAAAAATAAACTATAAAATATTTGAAACAATATTTTGAAAAAATTACTATAAAATTTAGTGTAGTTCACCAATATGACATCTATGCTAATATAAAACTTATTTTTAACAATTAGCTCAATCTGTTGATTTCAAAAAGAAAATTTTAAGAAATTTAACTAAATATTTTATTAGTTATAAAAAAATTTTTTTTTTCTTTCACCTGTGAATAAGTAACAGGTAAAATATTTTGTAAAAGTTATGCATCTAGCTTTTAATAATTTAAGGATATAACATTTTTTTTAATCATTCAATTTTATGTTAGTTTGAAAAATGCACTTCAGACTGCATTTTCACTTGAAAGCTCAAAGATTAAAATATCCCTACATGACTGAGAATACACAGTAATTTGTGAAATGTCCTGCAAGTAAATAAATAAATAAATAAATAAAAGTTTTACAATTGAAAGTATTTTGATGCTTTACAATATACAATTTTGATACTTTGGCTATATATAGCATAATTGTTAAACCATCAATAGTTTTTCATTCACTTACTGGAAATTCATACAAATCACATGAGTTTTTAATATTGTCCTAAACTGATAAAATGCTTTGGATAATCTGCATTAATAATAAGTAAATAATCAATAACAGCAACTATAACAAGTATATAATGGAAATAGAATAAAACCCAAGCAGTTAAAACTAAATAAATGTGAAATTTACAACAAAAGATTTATACCTTTTGAATACAATGAATGCTTCATTTCATTTAATGTTTTAAGAGGAAGCAACTCAAATTTAAAGCAAGTATGAGCAACCTTTTCTTTGCTGCATATCGCTTTCCAACAAAAGCTGTCATCAGTGTCATATTCAATGAACAAAGTCAAATCTTTCCAGTTAATGCCTTTTGAAACAGATGATACACATGCTACATAAATATGTTCCTTCTTTCCACTAAAAAAATAAATAAATATATTAATAATAATAATAACAACAATAGACTATATAAGTGAGCGATATGTTCATGCTTTTATCTACTTTAGAAAGAAAAGCAGTTAATTTTTTAATCGGTTTTATTAATTTAAGTAATTTTAAGTAATTTCTATTACAAATTTCAGTTCATTCATAAAACTCTTCTTATCATTACTTACATCATTATCTGTTCATGCATGTTTATGCTTTGCTGTGTTATTGATTACTTCCAGAATATGTACGTAAAAGTCCCTGATTTCCACTTCTATTGTTGTCCAAGCCAAAGCAATTAATATTAAGTGAGAAAATTTGTAAATGTTTGCAAAATCTTATTCGAAGCCAGTAAAAACGCATAATTACTCTAAATACTACTTTCAGAGTTCCTCAAACTGCTCTTCTGCTTTTTTTTTTTTTTAATTCTAAAAATTAGATCTTTGCCAAAAGAAGAAGAAAATGTTCAAATATTGCCATTCCTCAGAACATGGTATGAACAGCTGAAAGAAATTCCAGTCCCACAAATTCATCATGCATCTCCACCTTACACACACGATGTGAGTAGGCATCAACATGCAACCCAAAATCGTTAATCTAATAGACTAACGAGAAGGCTGTGAAATGCAATTACGCATTTAGAAAATTAGATTTAGGAGAATGAGGACATAATAGAAAACAAGAACACTCAACAAAAAATGGTGTTAAAGGTCAAATTAATTAAAATTTTGTAAAATAACAAACAAAAAAGTGTCTTCTTTTATGTATGTTAATTTACAAAGATTTTAATTAACTTTATAATAGACTTTTGAAGGAGAACATAAATGGTAATCAGTGAAGAGAGAATATGATCTTGCACCAGGTAAAATGGAAAATTCACTGATATACTGATATTCACTGATATGGTACTGAAAGTTCACATATATGGTACCAAAAGTAAGTTCCTTGGTTTGGCAATATCATAAAACCCCAACATTTTACTATATTATTTAATGGTCAATAGAATGCAATCTAAATGCTAATTTAAATGCAGTAAAATGAAAACTTTATTATTTCAACATAGGACAACAGTTTTAATAGACATTAAAGCCAATAGAGAAGCCAATTGTGCTGAAAATTCATCATATTTCCCCTTCTTAAGGACTGTAAATCAAAGACATAAAAAAAACTCCTGGTCAGGAGGTAACATCCAGATTGACAATCATAATTTTTTCTACGAAGAAACAGTAACCTAAAAGCATTATGTTTCAGGTTTTCAGCTCCAAATAATGGCGAAGTAGATATGTTGTTGGATTACAAATCAATTATCTACACATGGGATCTAGGCCGATGGGTGGGGTGCACTCTGTGGGGGTCTTTCTAAGGGATCCTAACCCATATTTATGCTAAGTTTTGGAGGAAACTAAAAAGGCCAAGTGGATAAGCCACTGAACTACTATGTGGCTGTCGATCTAACAGCCTGGAGTTTTACACATTTTACCCCAGATATAACGAGAATACTTATTAGAACCTCTTATAAAAGTCCTTCACCCAAGGCATTCCACCTTTTGGCAAATAGCCCTAGAATGCTTTGCCTTAACAACACAACATTAATCAGGTTTTAGCATATTTTTACACTAAATTCAGTTAGTTTCTTTGGCATATTTATTACATTTCAGTATATTTATAGTTATCTTCTGGTTAAACCAAGATACTTAAATTATGCTAAAAGAAAAAATCAATAATATTGTGATAAATTTACGAAAGTACTACTAAATGAGTTTAAAACTAAAAGAACATCATTAAAATTTTAAACCTAAATCTATCTGTTTCTTGTTCTAAGAAACAACTTTCAGGGATCAACTCAATGATAATTTCAGGCAAAATAACTTTCATTGATGCTTCAAATTCCGAATAGAGGAAAGTTATGTGTTCTTTCAGAACTATAAGAACCTGAAAAAGTATGAAATCTTTATAAATGCAAATTTGGCCAAACATTTATTTTAGTATTTGATTTAAAATACTTTTACTTTAATTTCAACTTGTATTTATTATTATCTCAATAAATATCTAAAGAATAGTTTTTTATGTTTTTGATTATGGAAAATGTTCTTAATTTTTTTATGTTTTACTTAAAGCATTATTTTACAGAAGTCTGGCTTTGTCTGTTAAAAAGATGACATGACTTTGCATAGCTGTATACTAAGTTTTACAATCATACAAATACATTTGGATTTAATATACATAATTTGAGCTCCATTTCCCTACTATACTGGGTAATTCAAAAGAGATGTTACAGCAGTTATCTCTTAAATCATACGAGATTGAAACATACCTTCAGTTAGAAAAGTTTGTAAAAAATTTAGAGTAACCTTATGACAATTTTTTTTTTTTTTTTTTTTTTTTTTTTACAAGGGGCTGTATACATATTACAATACAAAATATATTTTTATATAGACTCATTTCCAATGCCTCATTTCATATCGCAAGTTCAAAATTTTAGCACTTGTTGCCAAATACTAAGGGCAAGTCTAAAAAGTGAGAAAAACAGAATCACAGTCAATTCCAGTTATAGTGAACCTCTAGAGACCATCAAATTTCGTCCACTATGTTGAAATTCACTAAAACCGAATTGTCCCCAAGGTGAACAGAGATACTGTATGTGAATTGGGACTAATGGTTTGCATTCATTATAGCCAAAAGAGTTCACTATATCCAGAGTTGACTGTACTTTTCAAATGACAGTTTATGTCAGCGGTCATTCAATAGCTGCAATCCCATTTTATCTTGAATTTTTGTATAATGTATGCTCAGCAGTTTGTAGTGAAAGTTAACTCACACCATTTTCTATTAAACTTAAAAGAAACACACATTTACTCCTTCTGTGAATGACCCCTAAAAGATTAAATTATGGATAATTTCATAATGCAGTACCAATCAATTCAAGTAAAATTAAACCTGTTAATTTCATGAGTTTGAATGTGTTTAGTTGTCATTTTAAAACAAAGGGATAATTATTTATTTTTATCAATTTATAGTTGGTCTACTAAAGTAGTTTTTTTTCCATCTGAAAATAGCCATCAACATAGCAGGTAAAGCAGAGTAAGTTGTTATTTTTAATATTAAATATCTCAGTAACTGGGCTACTCTGAAACATGAGATTTTTCTCTTTTTTAACTTTATACACAGAACAATATTTTTCCAAATACAACTGATAGGAAAGGAGGGACTGTATTAAAATTAAAGTTAATATTTAAATATGTATACAGCACCTTGTAAAACACATGCCTTATCTAAAAGCTACTCTAAATTTGGCAAACTTTTCTTATTGAAAGTTTGCTTCTATCACTCGTGGTTAAAGATATAACCATTGCAACATATGTTTTGAATCACCTGGTAAGTGTTCACTGCAAATTTATCAGTTTAAAAGAAGTCAATAGTCAATTGTAATGACTGTGACTACAAGCTAACAATACTGAAATAACTTAATAATGATTTTGAAGAAATTCTTGAGTTTTAATTTTATTCTGAAAAATAATGTACAGCATTATCTTTGTCTGAAATTTCTGTTGAAAATAAGATTGATGGAACTGATTTAACTAACATTCTGCAGAAAACTAACTTAAACAAAAAAAGACACTGAAAAATAAATGTAGGGAAAACTAAGGATACTTAACTTGAGACCTTTCTTTAAAAATTAGTAACATTTAGTAAGTTGGAAGTATCAATACTTTTTTCAATTTTTGCTAGTAGTGACATGGTAAAAATCACAATCTTCACATTTATTCTTAAAACTATAAAACAAACTAAATTTTTCCAAAATTACTTGTTTGGTGCTGCTAGCACTGGTGTTTTAAATGATTTTGCTCAAAGGTGAGACTTATTTGGCGCACAAGTTTAACAATAATAACTTAAAAACTAAGGTTAATCTGCTTATTCACAAATGGTGAATTTTAGGATTATGTAGCAATTATGAAATTAGGGATACTTGACTCAAACCAGTTAGAGACACTTAACCTAGGAAAATGTCACACATTCTGAAATTTATAATTCAATTTGGCATGTAAGCAAGAGAAATTTTGATTAATGTAGTCTATATTAATAAGCAAAACTGATTTTTAATATTATATAGATAAAATGTTAGCGCAAATAATTTTTCTTAACAAAAATGAAAAACAATTATGGTCTTTTAAGTTATGAATTCATGAAAACAGTAATTAGAGAAATACAACTTAACAGGAAATTAATGTCTAAAAAGGTATTTATGAAGCTCACAAACTCAGAACATTTGTTGATGGTATTTCAATTTGAATTTTATTCCAGAATATATATAAACAGCTATTTGCAGAATAGGGAAAAAAAAAATACTTCACAATTTAAATAGACTGAATAAAATGATTTATTAGAAACTGACCAAATTAAGGCTATTGACAGTGACAATTCATATCTACAAAACTTGTCGACAAGATTACATAGACAAAAATGGGTAGACAAAATTCTGGTATTGAGCGAAATAGCACCCTAGTGCTAATAAATAAATAAATAAATAAATATAGGCTAAATAAATAGAGAATTTTTTCTGTTGCTAAATAATATCAATTCAATAACTTTTAGTTGAATTAATTCCAAATCTATGATGTGGGTCAACTATACCTGTGTGTAGGGACACAATCTGAATTGAAGGATTTTTTACATTCCTTATTTTAATAACTATACAATTAATATTTTAAAAAGATGTTTGTTAATATATATATATATATATATATATATATTATGTAATATTTAATGACACATAAATACACGGCATTCTTGAACTAATAAGTATTTTAAAACAAAATCTGAAAATCCTAAACTATAAACTGAGTCAAATATTTCTAGTTTCCCCTACAGAAATATAAATTACTTTCGTTTCAAGGAAGTGAGGAAATAATATGGAGGGGATTTTTCAATAATCTAAAGCATATGCAGAATGACAATACAATGAAGCAAACATAGAAATACTTAATAAAATTATAATTTTCCATAATAGGAAATTAAAAAACTAAGTTTTGAAGTTATATAATATAGGTCTAAATTTAACCAAAATATGTAAGATTAACAAGTCTAAAAATTAAAGTGAAGACCATAATTTCTGTATGGTAATCCACAAATTTATCAAATAAGAGTTGAAAAATTATCTGATTACACACCACTGTATACTATCTACTGAAGTTTATTTCTGGAACCTTCATATTTTACAAATAAATTTTTTCATAAAACCAAAACCAAATTACTTTTGCTTTCTTCCAATAGATTTTGACTCCAGCAAAATTTTATAATCATTTCATCGATAGATTACTCATATGAGGATTATGTGACATAATCATCAAAATAAACTTGATTCATAGGACATAACTGTACTCAATACCTCAAGACCCAAAATGGAGACATTTTTCAGTACTCAATAACATGCAATGAGCAGAAAGTAAGCACAAGATGGGGCCAAAGTGAACAGATTCCCTTGCAAGGTAGCATGCTCTGCTTAAAACTAGTGATGTGTATTGACAAACACATAAACAGGATTGTTATAATTAAACTTCCCCTATAAACAGGATTCTACAGCTAAAATGGGTGAATAGATTGTTACAAAAATTGATACATGATACAAAATACACAAAATGTGCTCAAGGAATTTCAAAATAAAAAAAGTTAAAAAAATGTCTACTGGGTATTCATTTTGCATAAAAAAAACCCAGCAAATTTAATAATGGAAAGATTAATTCAAAGTATACAAACTTCAAAATTTATTCAATAGTTTTCGAGTATTCATTAACTAATTAGGGTCATTTTTTGAGCTGATTTCATCGCGCAAAGTGCTACCTAGTGGACATTTTATGAACTTAAAAAATATATATATATTGCCTCTCTGCACATCTCATGTACAGCTGTATGTCATATTTGGTGGCAATCTGCTCACCCGTTTTAACTCATGTGTTTTTTTAGCTCACTTGTTTTAGCTGCTGTATATAGGGGAAGTTTAATTATAATGCCACTGTATATATATTTTAACAGACACATTTAATCAAATTTGATAGTTCATTACATAATAATTATTTGATGAGAAAACTTTTGCACCAAACTGTCACTTATAATATCAAGGTTATACTATTAGTACCTACAAAAACAAACAAAAAAAAACCCCACCCATTTTGGCCAAAATATTGTCAGATTATCTGTAGATAATTTAACACTGTAGATTATATAAAAAATATTTTTATTCACATAAAAAAGAGCACCTGTGGATTATCTGACATCACAGATTATAATCAGAAATTATGGTACTTTTCTGCCGAGCCAAGCGATTTTTAAAGTTGAATGGAAAATAAAAATGAGAAATCTCCAACTCTTTCTTATATAATGAAGTTTTAAATTGGACAAAATTAAATAATGCATAGCTAAGAGTAATTTAACCTACATTTTGAAGAGTAAGAGCTCATTATTACTTACATTGAAAGGAATTATATTTTCTTTGCAAAAAAAGTATTTTTCTTGTAAGTATGTGCACATTCTTTTGATCTTTGGGTGGATGGAAACAGTCTTGGGAGTGTTTTGAATAAAAGTGGATACTTTCTCAATCAAGCCATCAAAACAGCCTACATAAAGATTTTATTTTCATAAAAAGTTTGAAATAGTTTTCAGATTAAAAAAAAAAAAAAAAAAAAAAAATTTCAAAATAATAAATTTTCAAACTGAAATAGTAGCTTTTTCTAATGAAAATAAGAAAAATAAATCATAAACACATAGATTAAAAAAAAAAAATTTTTACAACAAAACTGTCTTTTTTTTTTGTTTGTAATTTTTACTGAATTTGGCGATGTATCGTCTTTAAACTTGAAGATATTTTGGACATAACCTCAAAAATCCTGTATTTCTGTCAATTTGCAAGAGTTTGTAAAAAAAAACTTTAAAAAGTAATTTCATCCTTTAAATAAAGAGTAATCTATATTTTTAGAAAGTGTTTGTATCAGTGATATAATCAGCGATATAGTAGTGATATAATCAGCCTATACACTCCAACTTGCCTAATATAAAGAGTAATCTTTTATAAACATCTATATACTAGTTTCATTGTGCTTAAAATGAATGGATGTCTCTAAACTGCCATAAACTGTAATGTATCAGAATTTCATTGAGTGCTCCTGTAAAAGAACTATAAATGATGTGTGCACTATTTCTTTAAGAGTATTATTTTGTAAACCTTAATAACATATATTATTGTTATTATTGTTTTAAAATAAACGAGTTCATCAAAAATGAATTTTATACAATGACTGTCAATATAGTATAATGTATAGGAATTTATTATTTTATATACTCCTGTAAAAGTATTATAAATACTAATGCAGCAGTTTCAAGAGGGTGCATGGTTTAGTACATAGCAAAATAATACATATAAACTCATACATATTCACATCAATTAGAACAAGAATATATAGAGACAGACAAACCAAAATCAGTACTTAAGCTTTATATAATGACTCAATATAGCATAATTGGAATTTATTCTTTTGTGTGCTCCAAAAGTACTATAAATATTAGTACTTTTGCAAGGTTTACAAAATAATACCACAAAATAGTATTTATAGTACTTTTACACTGCATATTAACACACCAGTTTCAAGAGGGTACATGGCAAAATACATATAGCAAAATACATATAATCTCATAGTGATTAGTATATATCACTATGAGTTTATATGTATTTTGCTATGTACTATACCATGATATAACTTTGTTAGGAAATGTTCAAAAGTAAAACAGGCAAGATAGAGATAAATTTTGAAGTTTTACCTTTTAAAACACCAGAATGCTTTTTCTCATATTCATAAAAACATGAAATAGCCAAGTGAGGTCCAAAATGTATGAAGTTGTTTAACGACTTCAAAATACCATGAAATATGAGTAGTTGAATATAATGACTATAGTGGATACCTATTTAAATATAAATGTATTCTCTTAAAATATTATCAAGCAATATGTTACATTAAAAAATATTACTCTGCATACGCTGATATTACCAGTAACAGATATTTAGTTTTGACAAAAAAATATTTATATGCAAATATAAAAAAAATAAAACATATCATTTGAAATTACAGATAAACACAGCAATAAATGCATGCATTGATATCGAGATTCAAAAAGAAAACATCACAGGGGACAAGGAAAGAAATAAACATAAAATTTTTGTACTGTTTCCAGTTACAAAAATATAACATGAGGAAGCAGTTGTCCAAAACTTTGAAATTCATAAACATTTTGCTTATAATATTCTAATTAGAGATTCATTCCCTGTCTACAAACACAAGCTGAAGTGTTAATGAGCTACTTCAAAATTTTTCTCATATTTAACCCCAAATAGATGACTGATTTAAAAATTTGTAATGTATTGATCAGGGACAAATTCACCAACATTTTTTTCAGGGGACATATTTAAAAATGCATATAGTGAATCCAGTGAAGCATAAATTCTAGTATACATTTAAGGTTATCAACTAGATTGATTCAAATTTATTTTGCAATAGTGCTAAGAGTAGAAAAAATAGAATGCATAAAACAAACACGACAGATTTCACAACACAATTGTCAGTGATCTAAGCAATAGGAGATATAGAATACAAGTTTGTTTGTAACTTATTTTTAGCACAATAGAGGCTTAATTTTGATAAATAGCTGATTTATTGAAAACGCTATAACAAAGTTAAGAATAACTTATTAAAAGCTTTTTTTATTTAAATAAAAATAAGCATAATTAAAATAATATTAAAAAAGAAAAAAATATATATCTTACCACCTTGCAGGGGATTTATACTTTGATCACGACAATTTTTTACTTCTTGATTTAACAAAAAACGTGTTTTGTCCAAAGTGATGTCTAGTATTGTAAGATCTTGAGACAGTTCAAATCCTTTCCAAGGAATCAGTTTTTGAACATAAAAAATTGTAGCAGCTTCATATATCAGAATAAGTTTTACATAATCGTCTATTAAAAAAATAATAGCCATCCATATAGAAATAAATAAAAAGGATTTACATAAAATGTTAAAATGTAATACATTTTATTTTTAAAAAAAGTGACAAAATAGAATAAAACCTGGAAGTTTGACAGAAACTTCTTCATTTGGAAGTTTAGGCCTATTTTCTTCGGTTTTGTTAGATATCATTAAATTATCTTTGAAGACAGGAACACCAATTTTCATACTTTTAAAATTCTCTAAATTAACTTCATTTCCCCCTAAAAATATTATCAGTAAGTTATAAATTTCTTCAAGGATACATAACTTATTTAGGTATAATGTTTATTCATATAGTATCATATTTTGTTCACAATTAAGACCATGAATTTTATTTGACAAGATTAGAATTAAATATATTCATGTGAGTGCAATATTTTTACAAAATAGACTAACAGTGAAATATATATTTTTACACATCTTAATCACACCTTCAAATGGATAACTTTATCTGCAAGCTTCAATAAGGGCCTCAAACCAAAGAAAGTATACATAGAGAATTTAACAATATGCAAAATATATAACATTATTTACTAATAGGACAAAAAATAGAAAAATAAGGAAACCTTTTACTTAATTAAATTTAGCCTTTAATTACTCTTTTGGCATATTTATGCGACACAAAAGAATAGCTAGCATATAAACAAATTTCAACTAATGAGCTAATAATGTTTCATTATTTAAAAATTGGTATTTTGCATCTAGTAATGAAAATTTAAGCATAGTTGCAAACAGTGAGGAAATACTACTTTTGAAACAACATCCTGCAAAATACGTATTAACTATGGGACCATCAAACATCCATAATCATGAATTTTAATGATAGAATTTATACACCTAATTATGATGGGACCCTTAAATATGACTAGGAGTTTATACCCCTAATTATAAAAGCTTTATCCTGTTAACTCATTCGTCCCTTACAGGGTAAGATCAGCCACCTGCTGGGTACCCTAATAATAAACTGGCCAATATTTCAGGCCTTGGTAATGGCAGATGATTGGTGGGCAAGTGCCCATCCTTGAGGGGGGGGGGATTAAAAATATTCAATAGTGTAAGTGTCATTAAATATTGAAATTTAGCAATGAAAATTTAAGCAATAATAAAAAACAAACACTGAAGGTCTTAAAAATACCTAAAAAAAAGAAAGAAAAAAGGAGTTGGTGTTAAGAAAAAATCAAAATAATTTTTGCTAAAACACACATATAAAAATAAATCAATATACACATTTGGATAGAGCCACCTTTTCATCCCTACTGTATATGGGTTTGCTAAAGCACACATACACATAAATAAACCATTGTGCATGTTGCTGATGATACAAAGCATCCAATCTTCATCAGTTGTTAAATCCTCAACCCATACAAAGACAGAGAAAATGTGATTCCATCCAATGTACATAATGATTTATTTTTCTGTGTATGTGTATTCCAGCAGAGGCACTTAATTTAATTTTGTTGTTGATGACACTTTAGCACATGTTAGTATTAAAATTATTTAGATAAAAATTACCGCATTTCTCAGTGAATAACACACTTTCAACTTTAAAAAATAACTTCATTTTTTCACATGCGTGTTATACACTGAACATAAAATGCAGAATATAAAATAAATTGGTTGACATATAATAAATTTACTGATGTGTGTTATATGCCAGAGCATGTTATACACTGCGATATACATTTTTTTTTTTTTTTTTAAACAGTAGAAATACTTTATAAATCACATTAAGGTAATAAAGGATACAATTTTCACTTTTAGACATAATACACTTTTAAACAGGAAAGGTAACAGAATAGCATACCCTAAACAGATTTCAAATGTTCTAATAATATATTGCATAAAATTATATAAAAGAGAAAAAAAAAATAAAAAGCCCATTGGTAGGCCAAAACCTTTGGATCCGTAGGAAAGCATGGTACCTCAACACCAGGACTTTACATCCATACCAGCGAAACTTTTTGTATTTAAAATTAATGCTAAATTTTCCAAATTTAATGCTCATTCCTAAAAAACTAAGGCATATTAGGATGAAACGCTCATAGTTAGGTGTATAAACTCTACATTATATACCCCTATACTTTATTTCATCAAATTCCTTGATTATGGTGTTTGATTGTAATCCCTTGTAAGATGTCTATTATAATATACATTATGTGTTAGGATAGAGATAATAGTCAAGCAAAATTTTCATAACTAAAGATGCAAGAAATCATACCTGAAGAATATTTATTAATCTGAGAGGAGCTGAAAGATGAGTTTAATGACCCTATTTTACTGCTGTCCTTTCTAGCAGCACATAGAAAAGAAGACAGCAAATTAAATGAGCTATTTTTGGTCTTGCACAAATTCTGAGAACTTTTAATTTCTCTGTCATACTTGTTTTGGATTTGTTCTGCAGGTTCACCCATTTTCTGGTTTGGCTTTTCTTCATTCCAGTATGGCTGACTTCTAAATGCTGTGGAACTTTTAAAACTTCTGTCAGAATTTATATGACCTTGTTTTGGTTGATAATTATTCTTATCAATCAACTCGCCAGTTTTGGCAAGATCAAGTTTTGACAGTTTTTCTAAAAATAATTTGTTGTCATCAGAATAGACATTATTCGATTCATCCAGTTTCTGAGAAGAATAACTATGGTAGTCTGAATTGATTTCATTTGCATCCAGAATAATACTGTCAGAAATTATTCGTTGGTCATCCACAACAGGATTACCATTGTCACAATCTACAAAATTTTCAGAAAAAAATTCATCATTGTAAAATTCTGAAGAATTTTCAAAACTTTCCTCATATTTACACTCTGAAATATCATTTAATTCATAAGATGGACCAGGTTTAGCACTTTTAACTATTTCCAGGTCTGATTTACCATATGAAGTTGCTGCATTCAAATCCTTTCGAGGATCATCATTTTCCTCTTGCGATGGCAATAAGTTACTATCTGTATTACAGGTAGAGTGTATCCTGTTTCCTTCAAAATTTTTACAATTAGAATACCTTCCAATTTTCGAAGGGGGAGGAAATGATGAGATGTTATCCAATGAAAGGCTTCTTTTTTTATCAAAGCTGAAATTTGCAGATTCTCTATTACTATTATTTGAAACTGTGGTCTTATGGAACAACCTACTGCCTGAATGCAATGAATGATCCTTATTTCTATAATTGACTGATAGATTTTCTAAAGTTAAATCTTCATATGGAATCTAGAAGAAAATTTAATTTTGAATCAACAAAAAGTATTATTGACAAACACAATCAATGTAGAAAGTATTAACCCTTTCTGGATGGGCACCCCATAAACGCAACACTGGGAAATTTACTGTAAAGGGTGACAAATGAACATATGTGGCATAATCATGCAGAAATATGGAATGCAATATGATTTTAAAGACATTCAAGTAAAGAAGTTTAGCATTTAAAATCCGACATCATTCGAAATAATTTGCACAGTGGCGGTTTTTGAGACTGCAGTAATCTCAGCAATATTGGATGGCTGCCCGAAGAGGGTTAATGAAAAGACAATAAAATTAAAGGAAACTAAAGAATTTTAGAGAATTCATGAAATGGTGATTAACTGCTAATTTAGAAATATAGTAATATTTTTCATTTTAAGCTACACTAAATGTCAATAGGCTCCTTTTAAAAAATCTTTTTTAATTGATCAGAATTAGTTTCATAAGAAGTACTCAGACAGAAAATTCTACTCTATGTAATTAGGGGGAAATTAAGATTTTTCACAACATTTAAAGGGTTTAGATGCAAAAATCTCATTATCCACTTTGAAGAATAACTCACATCATCCAACAACTGCTTTACAGCAAAATACACACTTTCCAAACTTAACCAATCAGGGAGGCTTGTAAGGATTATGTGATAGTTTACCTCACATATGTTGATGTTTTAGAGACTAACCAATAAACATTTTTTATAAATGTTTTTTGAATGTTTATTTTTGTTGTTTATTATTAACCTTCAAAATAACATAATGAAAACTTATGTTCAGATACTTACTGGTTTGGTTCTTTATTGTTTTAAATTCAAATCTATTTCGGTTTATCACTAACATTACCCATAAAAGCTTGCTTTAAAACTCACATTTTAAATAGTTAAATTTAAGTTCTGCTTTATAAGAATTATTATAGGTGTAGGACTATATGCAAGTAGTTGTTATGGCTGAAAAAAAAGTGCCAGTATATCATGTTTGTTAATAATAATAAGTTTTTTGCATTTTTCTAAGAACTTGAAATTTTGAGAATGTGAGTTTTGCATCTAGACCCTTCATATAGTAAAGTAATAACAAAAATAAATTCCATTGTAATCAATGTACGTTTATGGCATGACAGCACAGGTGAGCAAACACATAAATGGAAATCAAACACTTTCTGATTTATTGCAAAATGTTTAAAAACTAATAATACAACACAGTAGATCTTTAAATGGTTAAATTATCAGCACTTTGTTAATATACAAATCAAAATTGAAGTTATATGCTTTTTGTAAGCATTACTCTCATATATCAGTGCTACCTAAAAGTTAAGCAGTAAGTTTTGACTTTGCACTATAGAACTCTAAAATTTGTAAGTTTACTTAAGTGAAATTATCTAGGTAATTTGTATTTGTCGTTGATAAACATGACACATATTAGAAAGAGCAAATATTACCTCAGTTAAAGTTATTTCGCCAAAATTTTCAAAATCATCAGGAAAAGTTTCATCTTCAGTTATAAGTGACTTGAAGTCTCTATAATATAGTAAAACAGATCAAATAATCGAAGGATTAAGCCAAACATTTCTTTTTTGAACATACATAAACTTTTGAAATAACTGTGATTGAATAACCATTTACGGTTTTTTACTCTTATGAAAAATAAAATAAGAATCTAAAAGATTTATGACTGTTACAACCTTTACTAGTTATCTCATGTTTCAAAGTCAACAGAAGTTTAGAGCTAAAATCTCATAATTTGACATGAACATTTACTGAAAAGAAGACACTGAATGACTCAAAACAATTTTGAAAGAGAATAAGTATTTTGATATTTGAATAAAAAGATTTGAAGTAATAACATTTATATTTTCTAGAAGAAAATATTCTTTTAAAATAAATTTTCCTGTAAATCCTTGCTTTTATTTTTTTTAATAAGCAGCACATTATATAAATTTTATAATAATTAAAAATGTTTGTGACAAAGATTTCTAAATATTAGCAGATTTAGCTTTTCAGAGTCTGGATATAAAAATATAACTAATTTTGTTTCAACTAAAAGGGAGTTTAAACAAAATATATTTAAACTCTTAAACCTTTTGAAAACTATGAGCATTACCTTTTAAATAAATTAGATACAAGCTACAATATTTAAATTTAATTATATGAATTACAGAGAAAAATGAAAAAATAAGTTAATAATATAATGAAATAAAATTATATATATATATAATCTGTTTTAACAAATAATTTATATCTTTCTCACAAAGGTTTTTCTAGACTTTCAAAAGTTATGGTTTGTTTTTTTTCAAAAATGTTTTCCGATTCCATTGGAGAAATTTTCGCTAAGAACTCATTTAAAGGAAGCTCATGCTTGAGTTGCAAAATAGAACTAGGAGCATATGGAACTTCTAAAAAGTCAGTACCTGAAAATAAATATTAGTAACAATTATGCAGATTTATTCTATGAAAATATAAATATAGACACAATTTCAACTTATTCAAAGTAATAAAATGCATTTTAACATTTTTCTATTTAGGCCAAGTGATCATTAAATAAAAGTATTTTTTGAGTCTTTGAATATGACTTTGCACCAGGACATATTTTTGTTAGAGATTTTAATATATCCTTTTATTTAATTGCATGATTTGATTTTTGTATTAAGAGAAATTATTTATAAGAGAAGTACACACATGCTTTTTGCAAATATATATTTTTTCAGGGTTATAAAACTAAAAACGATAAAATAAATGTTCATTAATAAATTTAATGGAAGGGCAGTTTCATATTTTGAACAATTATTCACTATACAAATTATGAACTTTACAGGACATCTGGCAGATTTTAAAATTAATCAAAAGACCTTCTAAAAGGACAGCCTTGGGTTACATATAAACCAATCAATGTTATTGTTAACCTGTTCCATGGGTGCCCTCGTGAGTACTTTTAGTAAAGGAAGAGGGGGGGGGGCATATCAGGATTTCAAATACTTCAGAGCTAAAATAATACAAAAAAAAAAAAAAATTAAGTATGCTATAAAAATCTTCACTATATTGACAATTATGGGTGCAAAGGGTTGAGACTTTATTATTATCTGTTCAAGTATTTTTTTATTATCTATTTGTTGAATTAAGAGCAGTTTCAGTTAAAACGGGGAAAAGCAAAAGTTGTGTATTGCAGTCTTTATAGGTAACAAAAAGAAAAAGAATATATATACATATTCCAACTGATCAGGTACATTTTACTCTGCTACATTCTCCTTAGTTGTTTTATGCTACATTATTTATGTATATATTAGAATATCTTAATTCAAGTGTGACTGATTCCTTAAATCATTAAGTTTATAGCTATTTTACTATAAATATATATGTCTTGTTCTAAAGGTTGAAAAAAAAAATCTATCCAACAACATAATTTACTATTCATGGTTAATATTAAAAAACTTACATTTCAAAAGCAACGCACTGCTTAGACATATTTATTTTATTTGACTAGAATCAACTACACACACCTTAAGAAATTTATAGTACTTCACTATTAATGAGGTACTACAGTTTTAATTTGTTACTGATAAAAATAAAAATTATTATTGGGTAGTTATGATAATTTACTATATTTCATTATACAAAATACAGAAAAAAGAAGAGTTGCCAGGACACTAAAATTTCAATTTTACACTTTCTAACTTCCTTTTGAGAAAAGTGTTCCTTTAATTTTATCTAGAGAAGTACAATTAATTTCAACTGAATAAAGGACTTTACAAAAACTGAAAAAAAGTAATAATATACTATGCACCTGTTTATCCAGTCAATTGGATTTAAATTAGTGATTTTTCATGAGCATATAAATAATTCAGTACTTATTTGTAAGTTGCATACATAAAATTTCTAAAAGATTTTAAGTACTTTTCTTATATATATATGTATGTAATAATAAAATAAACTTTGCTAATTTAACCTAATTTAATTTAATGTTATTTGAAAAAGCTTCTTTAATCTTTTACTCTTACTGTAAAGTTTGTTTCTCAGACATACAAATATTACGCTCGGAGATGTTTTTTGAAATTCGATAAGGAGAAAATTGTTGATTCAGCAGTATTTTCAGTTTCCTGTGGTTTCATTACTACGCGCTTTTAGAACTCCTGGGTAAGCAGGTGTTTCTCATATCTTGATTGACAATCTAGTTAACTAATTACGTTTGAGAGTAATGCCTTCGCGATCATGCTGTGCCCTGCCAGCAGGTGTAGTAACTAAGGAGTATTTAAGCAAGAGCGCGGGAATTTCGAGTTTAGCTTAGCTTTTTAGGAGTTTGGAACGTGAAGCTTAGCTTAGCCTTAGCTTCGAGCTTTTAGACTGCGATGTAAGAAGATAGAGGCGGAACTAATAAGGTCGCCGGCCTGACTCCTGCCCTCTGTCCGAACTTTGAAATAAACTATTCAACCTAAAACCCCAATGGATATGTGTCGATCATTTCAACAAGGCATGACATAAGGCCATTCCTTACAGATATATATATATGCTGCTTACATGTAAAATTATGAATGCTCAAAAAAAATTGTTTCAAAAATTACTCATTTACATTTATAGATTTTCTACAGTCCCTTTCTACAGTTATTTTAAGCTGCAATTTTTATTTTTACATAGACAAAAAATTTTGGTTCAATAAGGAAACAACAAGACCTTTTTTAAAAATCTGACAGTCTTAGGCAAAGGAGAAAGAAAAAAAATGCCAATTTAAAGAAATTGATGAAAAATAAATAAATAAAACAAAAAAAGCTGAAAATCAGCTTTATTCCATTTTGGAAATTTACAGTTTTAGTTAAATTCAAAGAAATATCTGGCATCTTTATTTTTGAAATTAAATGACAAAGCACTTTTGAAGTGCTTATAAGGACTGCATAAAATCTGGTTTTAACTATACAAATTTCTCTTCTAACTCTCTACATGACTAAAAAAGCAAAAATTAAAACTTACTATCATACAGCTCTTGAAGTTTAATCTCCTTAAACTTTTCGGTGTCAAACAAACTGTCAAAGTCTGGACATATGGCACTTGAAACTATACTACAGAATATTTAAGCACATATATATATTTCATATATACAGGAAAACTAACAACTTATGATTTTGAAAGTATAATTAATTTTAAAAGCAATAGTTTCCACATAAAATATTACTGTTTGGTTTCTTTCAAGCTGGATTTATTTTGACTGCAATGTTCTTAAGTCATTATTTTATTCAAATGTGCCTGCTTAGTTTTTTTAATTAGATATAAAGTTCTTTTCTTTTCATATTTCCATTTATCTTAATTGCCTACATATCTGGTAATAATAATTATACTTAAGTAGCCATGGAAAAGAAAGAGAGAAAATCATGAAGAAAAAAAAATCAAAAGGAAAAATACTGAGATGTTGAGTGACAGAGAAGGAAAAAGCAGCATAAGATTTAACTATAAGATTAATTTAGAGAATTCTGCATTAAGACAAATTAATAATTTAAACAAACACCCATAATACAAAGGCATATATAGATTTATTATGTTCTGTTGTTCGGAAATTAAAATTATAAACTTTCAAAGCATACTGTATAGCATTTAATACATTTCTTCAAATCATGTAGAACAGCAGTTCTACTAGTGACGCAGCCAATCCCAACCAACCAACCGTAAAACTTCGCGGCACTTATATATACAGCTAACTTTTCTATTTTCAAAAGTTCTCTTCTGGATCTCGGAATCCGTTCTAACGAATTTTTTACAATTAATATATGATTTTAATCGGTCCCAAATTCGATGAGTGACGTCGCCGGTTAAGCTAGGAAAACTCGTTTTTTTTTATTTAATCCAGTTCAAAGAGGGAACTATTTAACCCGCGTAAGGAAATACGGAAAATGATCTTGTTTCAAAGGTGGTAAACAAGGCAGGGAGTAGGAATACAGTGTTGTAGATCCGTGACAAGATTTGTACAAGTTACCTTATATTCTAATCCAGTTTGGTCGTAGACAGCTGGTACGATGCGCTTCCGCGTTCTGACCAGAAAACTTAAGTTCTGTACCCAATGTCGCACTTTTGCGAGATGAGCTTTGTGTTACTGTTGTTTAATTAGTAACTGTTGTTTATAAGTAAAGTATATAATAATCTGTTTTTCATTTAAAAAAATAATAACAGATTATTATATACTTTACTTATTTTTTCTGTAATTTATTTTGCTATAATTAATAATTAAAAATAGTTAAGACTTTGAATTAAAAAAATAATTAATTTAAGTATTTTTTGGTAAAACTCCTTCCTAACTTTTTCTTTAAGTATTTCGTTTCCCTAGAATTTTGATAGCTATTTCTAATGAAATCTTTATTTTTCTAATATTATTAATTCTATTTGAAAAATTCAATATGTAATTAATATTTCAATGAATTTTTTTCCCTCTTCAGAAAGCTCACATAATTAATTAATAATAATTATTTAGTATTCAAAGGAAAATAAATAGTAGTTTTACATACTAACTAGTTTTAATAATAATTCTTTTACTCTTCATGTATATATAAAATTTATTGAAATTATTGAATTATAATTTTAAAACCAATATTTTTTCCAAATCTTAGGTTCTTCTCACTCTTATTTTGTATTCCTTTAAATACCAGATTTAAAATTTTGTTGAATACTTTTCAGATAGAAATTTGATTAATTAATCTAAATTTATACATGCACTATATTTTGTATTAGACATTTGAAGGCTGGAGATGGCATCTAAAACAAGATGTTGTGCCCACCCGAGCCGAGTTGATACGATACTGAAGTATAAATGTCCAGGGTTCTGATCTACCCGATGGCTGATAATCTAAAAATTCGGAGTTTTGGACGGTTTTTCTCCCGATGTAACGTAAACACGCTTCAGAAGCACTAAGAAAGTCAACCGCGCAAGACCCTTATTCTTAAACTGGTAGTTCATCTAAACGTTCTCTAAAAAAAATGAAATTATCAACTGATAAAAAAACAAACAAACATAGTATGAAGTTAGTTTTCTAAAAAGCGACATAAAACCAATTATAAACAATAATTTTTTGAGTAATTTTCTATTTTATTAATGATTATAGTCATTAATTAATTTAACCAACAATTTTGAGATGTATCATTAACTTAGTTAAAAACTTAGTGTATCATAATATAGTTAAGCCTCACCATGGTACAGTGGTTATGCCACTGGAAATGGTAGACAGGCGATGTGTGAAGGTCCCGAGTTCGGGTCCCATCGCGCGCCCGTCGACCTAACCGTTTGGAGTTTTCCGTGGTTTTCTCCGAAACTTAACGTAAATACGGGTTAGGACCCCTTAGAAAGACCCCCACCCACCCATCAGCCTAGAGCCCCCGCGTAGCTAATCGGCCATAATCCCACAAACAAACAAACAAACATAATATAGTTAAAAATTTAACTTAGAGATAGCTTTAAACTGAAAGCAAACATTGCATTAATAGATTACATTGCATTAAAATAATAGAACGAGTAACTAGATTATCATTAATTAAGAACGAGATTATTAAATTAATAATTTTAACGAAACTTACTTACGGTTATCATTAAACTGAATGCAAATTAATGAATCACAATGCATTAAAACAATAGAACCAATAGTTATATATTGTTCTTATTATTCTAGAATTACGGACGATTATAGCTACACGTAGGCTCTAAGCCAAGACGTGGGGTGCCCTCCGTGGGGGTCTTTCTAAGGGGTCCTAACCTGTATTTACGCTGTTTTGGAGGAAACCACGGAAAACTCCGAACGATTAGGTAGGCGGACGCAACCTGGTTTCGAACCAGGCACCTTCCGTCTCCCAGTTCAGAACGCTATGCGTTCGGCCACTGATGGGGCCCAATAGTTATATAATTATAGTAAAAAAGTTAACTTACGTTTAGCATTAAACTGAATGCAAATTTATGAAATAAAATCAAAGATGGTGGCAGGGATACTAATCTGTACTCGACCCAAATTATAAATAGAAAATTACTCAAAAAATTATTGATTATAATCAGTATTATGTCTCTTATTATAAAATTCTAACAAAAATATGTCAATTTTCTGTTACATGTTACAAAAGAACTTGCTGTGACTTTTTTAATCAAATACTCTGATACTGCATGAAAACAGGTTTGTATATTTATTTACATAACTTAGTGTCAAGCAAACTTCCGAAATTCGCTGTTGAAACTAATTTATTATCTTCTGACCATACCCTTAAAAAGTAATGATATCCCATGCAAAAACCCTTAACTGGTTAAAAATTTGTGATGCAGCATTTTACTTTATAGATCTATAAATTTTAAATATAGGTCTTAAAAATAATGATATCAAATTTTGAGTGACGCCCTGCTGGGAATTTTAAAGATTTGTTTTTAAATTCCATTACAGTTACTTTTGTTTTATTTTCTAAAGAAGATTTACGCATTTAAGCAATGCTTTTAATTATGAAATACACTGTCAAATATATCACACTTTCACTGAGACTATATAATGTATTCAAATGAATTTATTTCAATAATTGAACGCTATCCAAAAGGGCAAGCAAAATTTTCATATACATTGCACTTAGTTTGGTTACTATGACACTAACTAAATATTTACGTAAATTTTACTTGCCCTTTTGTATAGCGTGACGCAAAAGATAAATTAAATTATTGAAATAAATTCATTTGAATACATTATACAGACTCAGTGAAAGTGTGATATATTTGACAGTGTATTTCATAATTAAAAGCATTGCTTGAATCTTCTTTAGAAAATAAAACGAAAGTAACTATAATGGAATTTAAAAACAAATCTTTAAAATTCCTAGCACGGCGTCACTCAAAATTTGATATCATTATTTTTAAGACCCATATTTAAAATTCATAGATCTGTAAAGTAAAATGCTGCATCACAAATTTTTAACCAGTTAAGGGTTTTTGCATGGGGATTCCTATATAGTCACGAAATGTTTTTTAAAATGTTTCAATAGATATATTAAGCACTTTCAGTCCTCTCACCTAAATTATTTTTTAGTTGAAAATGGTTGCAGTTTTTAAGGGTATTTTTAAAATAACAACCCTTTCCTTTAAAAATAAATTCCTTTAATATTATTGACCTTCTCTTTCTAGACTTGTTGCTGCTGAAACAATCCTTTCTAAAAACTCTGTTGGCACTTTCTATAGTCCTTTGAGACGTTACACTTTTCAAAATAAAGCATGACTTCATGACATTTTGTTTACAGTCTCTTCCTTGCTTTATAGGATGATTAACATACTTAACTGATAAACAAAAAGCATAACAAATTGTGGTAATAGGCATTAACTCACTTTTCAGTTTCAGTAAAAATTGATATGTTTGATGAAATTTTTAATAACTTTTCTTCAAGTTTGTTTACTTCTTTCAACAGAAATTCTGCATCATATTCAACTGTATACAAAGAAGAAATTTACATGATTATGCGTCAGAAGTAAAATAGGCACTCAACATGAGCAGATAATCATAAAATGAATGTTCTTTAGTTATAATAGCTTAGATTTCTACAAGTCTAGATTACACAAAATTGCTTTTTGGTTTTGAAACACTTTAAAACTGTGCTTTCCCTAACTACATATATATCATTTTGATAACAAAACTACAACAGTCTGTCAGCAGGTGTAGAGCTGACTTTTTAAATTTTTGGGTTCCAGACTCAAATGATTAATATTTTGGGGTCCCTTGCTAAATTTTCTGGATCTTTCTTCAATAACTTTAGAAAATAATAATAGGGGCATAAAGTGGATTTTCAAGTATACCCAAGATCTTGAAAAAGCAATTATTATGACTCAACAATTTGACAGAAAACAGATTTGTTTAAACGTTCTGTCGAAGTGGAGTGATTCCACTTGACTTTACAAGCACTTACAATTAAGATCATTACCAAGCATTTAAATAAATTTTAATCGAGGAATAATTCAAACATATATACCAAATTGAAGCTTGATCCAATGCGCCATTTAAACACTAGCGCACTTTCAAGAATTTCTCCCCATACGCCATAATGTAAAAAAATCTTTGTCGTAGCCCTGTAGAAAAACTATAAGTCCTATACACATCAAAATCAATACCGGTCTTACGATGGTAGTTTATAACATATATACCCAATTTGAACCAGGGCCGTAGCCAGGATGAAATGTTAGGTAGGGCTTTGAATCTAGTTTGGGGGGGGGGGTGGAACAAATATAAGTATTAATAGGCGGAAGGGGGGGGGTTCGATTTGCACATTTTTTTTTTCTTCTAAGAGTATTTGCTTCAAAAAATACCGTGTTTTTAAAATACTTAACATTCATTATGTTAATAATTTCTTCATTGAGATTCCATTAAAAATATTCAAATGATATTTTGAGAGAATGCAGTAATTGGATATCGGTTAGAGTCATTTTTTTTACAACAATAATTCACAAGACGTAGTTACTAATTGTTCCTTTTGCAATCCATTAAGTGCTATCCAATAATAATAATAAACTCTGTAAAATAAAAATGTTAACAATTAAATTTGGAATAAAAATTTACTGAAAAGTGCATTTATTTTTCATTTTAAACATAATTGTAAGGAACTTAAAAGGAGACCGGCAGTTTCGTGTACTCGGAAAAATCCGAAAAACGATGCTACATGCAGCCTGGAGCAGCAAAATAATTAACCATATATCTAGAAATCTGGCCATTGTGATGAGAAATTCTCCCAAAACAATGGGTATATTTTATGATGTAAAATTTAGCGATTGTTAAAAATCAGTTGTTTCTAGAATTTCGTATTTATCTGTAAATTTACAAAAAATTTTGAAAATCTTAGGGGGTGGGTGGGAGCTGAAAGCCGGCTAGATAGGGCTCAGCCCCCGTAGCCCCCCCTCTGGTTACGGCCCTGATTTGAACTCACTCAAAAGAACTGTTTAAACGCTAGCGCACTTTCAAGAATTGCCCCATAGGCCATAATGTAAAAGAAATCTTTGTCGTAGCCCTGAAGAAAAACTAAAAGTCTTATACACACCAAAATAAGTACTGGTCTTGCGACGGTGGTTTGTAACATATATACCCAATTTGAGCTCAATCAAATGTCCCGTTTAGGAGCTATCGTGCTCACTCACATACACACACACATACATACCAAGGACGTATTTAGGGGGAAGGTCCAGGGGGTCGGGACCCCTCCCTCCTCACCATTAGTTGGATTTTTGTTACTACAATGTTGATGATATAGTATTTTTGTGTGAAATTCTGCCTTTTTTACTGTTTGGAACCCCCCCCCAAAAAAAAATGTTTTTTGGATATGTGCCTGATACATACAGCCGAACCTCAATTTAATGTATTTTGATTTCACGAATTCTCCGATTTAACGAATTTTTAGCTTTGTTGTAATGAACAACAATCGCTGAAATAAAATTAGCACATAAAGCTAAAACTTTGAATTTTTCGCACACAAAATTTTCCATCTTTCACACCCTAATCCAAGTGTGTAATACAATAAATTTTTTCTCATTTCTCCAAACGAAGGAAGTGCCTATGAAGACAGTGATATAGAAACGGTCATTTACAATAGGTTGTGGATATCCATGATCAAATGGTTGGATGTGAAGATGTTCCTAGTAATGGAAATTTTACAGAATATTTGTCTTGCGATGTACAGCTAAGTACCTGCGATAGTGAACAGAAAGAGAATGAAGATTCTGAAAGCAGCGGTGATGATGAAGAAATGTAAATCGAATTTTTAAAAAATGACATTCCAAGAAGCAGTTTGCAAGCTTGAACACTTAATTGTTGTTTTTTTTTTTGTCTCACGAGGTTGATGATATAGTTCTTATGAAGTACATCATCAAAGAAAATATAGACAAAGAACTTTAGAAAGTCAAAACAAAGCACTATCAAGGATTTCTGTCCAAAGTGCCAATAACTATGTATGTATTTAATTTTAAGAGCAAGTAGCATTGAAGAATTTAGATAATTTTAAAGTTGATTGCCAAATGTATAACTTATAATTTTTAAGCTCGTTGTAAACAATAATCATTCTTTTTCTCATATCTATATCTAAGGGTACTTTGCATTGATATTTTTATACCATAGTCTTCACAAAAATTGATATTCGACTTAACGAATTGGTTCAATTTAACGAACGGATTTGTGGGTCCCAATCAATTTATTAAATCGAGGTTCGACTGTACATACATACATCTCGTAAAAATAGCATAAATGAATTCAGAAGACCTCAAAACGTGTTAATACACCAAAATCTTGGTTGAATTCTTTCATGATTACAATACTTTCCTTACATGGTACATGTTCGGAAAGTAAAAAAGGCTAAAACGTGTAATTCCTGCACCTGTGTGACATATTTTTGAATTGCCATGAAGTTTTATCTGGGCACTTTGATTCTGAAAGGCAAATGAACTAGAAGGCAATTTACAGTATTTTTCCGGGGCTTTTCAAAACAAGCAAGGTATTGTGAAATACGATTTTTAATTTTTCTAATCGATATTAAGAGTTCTAACAAGCTGAATTGGTGAGTAAAATGGTTGTGTTGATTTGGCATGGAATGATCTTTAAATGTTACTTTTGTTTTGTTTTGGTATGTATGTGTGTAAAATAATTTTTAATTCAGTCTTTTGCATAACACAAGTTAATTCTTATTGCAGGAAAAGAATGCTAAAAAAAACAAACAAACAACAACAACAACAAAAAAAAAAAAAAAAAAAAAAAAAAAAAAAAGAGAGAGAGAGAGAGAGAAAGAGGAGGAAGAAAATTGTGTGAGTTCAAATTTGAAAATTCAAAATTTTTGTAGCACACCACACAATTTTTACTTTTTAACCACAAAATAAATAAAAAACTTATCCCGAACAAAATAATCAAAACATCGATGCATTAGCATTGATGTAAAAGTAAATATTTAATAACTTATTCTAGATACAGAACATTCAACAAAACAGAAAAAAAGGCTATCATTATTGAAAAAGGAGATTTTAAGCAATTTCATAAAACTCAATACAAATCCTACTATATAGTTACGCTGATCCCTGACTCACTCTCTAATAGTTCTGGGCAACCTGCTCCCAGATAAAACTTAATAACCGCTATTATTCCAAAAAGATTTAAAAGTTAAACACAAAAAACCCAATAACAACAACATCGTTTATATGATACACTCGAAATTTTTCCTACTTATGTACAAGAATATAGAAAGCAATCTGCACTACTTTAAATACCTGAAAATTCACCTGTTCCCTCATTTTTAAACAATTTTTTACTATTTTTAGCTCCATTTTTTTTTTTTTTTTTTTTTTCTGAGAGTAAAAAAAGTTAATCATTTGCTGTCGCAACTTTTTTTTCACAATACATTTTAAATTCTCAGCCACCCCCAAAAACATTCCTAGCTATGCTACTGTTACAACGTGTTTGGTAAGAAATGATATTATATGAGAGGTTAAAGGAGGTCATATTAAACACTTATGAAAAAAAAAAAAAAAAACATTTTCTCTTTATGATGACATATTAATTATAACTTTTTGTTCCTATCATGGAAATTACTAAATTTTGTAATTGAATGACTCTTTCTTGATAAACCTGTATATTTGAGTATTGACAATGTGTACTAAAAAAAACCCCAATTAAGACTGAAAATTCACCCCCCCCCCTTCAGCCCTATTATTTAGATATATGTTTAAATTATTATCCATAAATAATCAGCAAAAGAAATTACCACTTTTCCAAGGAGTCCAATAAAATTCATCAATGCAGTATAATGGATAAAGAACATCATTTAACAAGTAGGAACATTCTGGAATAAGAGCATCATTAAGATATTCTTCAAACTTGTTTGATGTCTAAAATAAAATACAGGGTATTATGTTAATCAGTAACCCAGATTTACTATAAGAATACTTTTCAAGCTTTATTGTTAATTTATTATTTTTAATTTTTTTTTTAATCTTTAATTTTTTTAATTACATATAAGATGGGTGAAATAAGATATACTTCCACTTCCTAAAATTATAGTGTAAATACAAAATTGAAGGCTTACATTTTGGTCTCACAAAGACTGCCATTTTTATAAGCATTTAAACAGATTTCAATCACTGAGTACAAAATTCATTTTAAAAATAAATATATTTTAACAATCTTATTTCTTTAAGATTTCAAATCTTCTCAGATACGAAAGGAATTTTTATAAAAACTGATTACTTAGTTCATCTATATCAATTAAACTATTTTAATAAATTATTGAGAAATCAAACCATTCTCTATATTATTTAATTTTGTTTGCATGTTTGTGTAGTTAAGGCAAAGCTACATTTGAGCTATCTGCCTAGGATGGGGGATGCTTTGATCAGAGGATTTTCTAAGGGGTAACACTTATTCACGTTACATCTAGAGAAAGCCAACCAATACTCCTGACCGCTAGAATGACCTTCACACATCAGCTGTCTATCATTTTGGGTGCCTTATCTACTCAGCCATGGTTATTTAAAGTTAATATAACAAGAACCTTAAGTATAACTTTAATGCTATAGAATGAAAAGAATAATGGTACTTATGCAGTGGAATTTAGTATTAAGCCATTATTATAGTTAAAAAATATATATCCACTAGTTGATTCAATAGAAATTGTTTATCAACAGCCAAACAAAATTTTCTTTAAAATGTACTATTTTAATCTCAAAGAAATAACGCATATTTAAGCCATAATAATTTAATTTGTCCAGCATTTAACTTGGCAAAAATCGCTCGTCTCGGCGGATCGCCGGGAAAATACGTAAGTACCGTTTATAGTTAGAAACATTAAAGTTTCTGTGATTGAAAGAAAATACCTCTTCAAAATAGTTAATCGCTAAAACAGGACAAGGCTTGCAAACAGGGTAATTACATGGCGCTTCATTATATTCTGTCACTAAAAGAAACAACAAAACAGTTAAAAAAATAAACTGTAAAAATTGATATTAAAAAAATTATGTGCAGAAATACATTATCAGATACAAAAATTGAGTGGTGTGTATATGCACATTTGGACTATATTCCGTATCCGGTGCTGTTTACATATCGATGTTTGTTTACATGTTTCATTTGGTGATCGTTCTGGCACCATCGTGGGCGATGCACAGCGTGAGTGAAGTGCCCTGCCGGTGGTAGTTTCGACTGGCAACCATGAAAAAATGTGTATCGTCAGTTTCAGAATTTGAAATTGTTTCATGTTATGGATGGAAAGGAATGAAATAAGTTATTGTATGAAAAGAAAGTGTGTGTGTGTGTTTGTTAGAAATATGGTGTGAATATAAAAGTAAAAAGAAGAAAGCATGCTGGTTTAACATTATAAGCCGGTGGGTGTTAGGGACATTTCTGAGTGGTTAATTAGAAAAAATAAAGATAAGTGCTTTTTTTTAAATGAATCTTTGTGATGTTAAAGTTTTTAATGTGAATTTTAAATTGATATTTAATGTTTTCGTTAGTGCTAGTTATGTGCTATTCTAATCATACTGACTTTATATGAGGTGTGCAACTCAACTTGGTTGTTTAATCCACCGATGTTTTATTGAGTTAAGAAACAGTCACTGTTTGCTCGTTTTAATTTACCTGTTACTGAATTTGCGGACATGTTTTAGATTAATATGGACGGTGTATTTTGTTTAATATTTTTGTTAGTGGAATTTATGTGCAATTTTAATGTGTTAAAATTCTTTGCTTTGCTGTGTGTGCAAAATGGTTGGCGAGAGTCACTGGGGCTTGGCAACCGCCAAGCTCCAGGGTCTGTCGCTGTGTTTACATGGGGCACGTACTGTCTTGTAGATTTTACCACACATTTAATTACTGAAAATTAAAAATACATTTTTTTTTATGGCCTATTCTATAAGTTTTGGAATCTGCATCACATATATCTGTAAAATTATATTTAATTGAAAATTAAAAAAAATATATATTCAACAGATGGCTTTTTATCAATCACTTATAGAAGACCAAATTTTTCGTTTCATGCATATATTGCTAAAGTATGGTCAAAATACATTTACATTTTTTGTCACATGCGCAATCAGCTAAAAAGAATGCAAAAATAGTATCAAAATTTAAAAATGATTTTTATTACTATTTACTGTTGCTGTAATTACTGGTTGATTTCCTCTATTTTTTTAGCGTATATTTAAATAAAAAAAATAAATGCGCCAAGAAGCACCGTAAAGTAGGAATTAAGCAATCTCGTTGCTAATTGTTTCAGAAACATGGATTTCACAAACATTACCGTGGAATGGGCCTTGTGCTATCCAGAAAACGGCATTTTTAAAGGTAGATTATAAATATATTCAGTATTAAAAATACTAAAGTAATTTTATAATAAATAACTGTTTTTTTCCTAATCAATGTTATTTAAACACAACAAATACAAAACAATACAGAAACTTTACTTTTAAACAGCGAACTGCACTGTACTGTTTGGACGTCGAATCGTCTGCTGTCAATTGGTGTTGCCAGTTTTATTAATTAAAAAGAAACTTTCTGTTTCTTCTTTTACATCAAAAAACTATATTTGAAGATTTTTTAAGTTTTGACATATTTTTTTATTATTCTTACTCTTCTTGTATGTTATATAATATCAAATTTCTCATCTGAGAATTCGTGAACATGTGTTTTTTCTGTTGTCATACAAGTGGTGGTATGGTTCGAAGATATCCTGCTTACTCTGAGACATGTAATGGCAACAACGCCTGAATTGTTTATTTTTATTTCGTGTGTCCTGGTTTTGCACGTGTGCACCTAAAATTGTTAATATCTTACTCATGAACTTCAATTGTTTGTATTATGGAGACCTGTAAACAAAAATCATTATCTATTAATTCAGAAATTGATAATTCACAGCTGTCCAGTCAAAACACTCTAAATCCTGATATAAAGAATGATATCGGCGAGTCAAATGTGCTTAGTGACAGTAACTGCATATCCGATAGTACGAATTCAAACAATGAAACCTTTCACGATTTCGCTAAAAATAATGTTCAAAGTATAAGTTCAAATAATAATAATGATGAAGTTGAGTGCATTGCAGAATATGGTATCAAAATTCCAACGAATGAATCTGATAGAATAAAGAAATTGGGCGAAGCAGAATGTGAAAAAATGGTAATGTTCGAGTTGACCGATGCGCCGAATGGAATTGAAATAAAATATCTGTCTACAGATATATATTAATAAAATAATCAGTATATTATATATGTGTAATCAGGGTTGTGATTTGGACGTCGAAAAATGGTTATTCACATGACATGTTGAAAGCTGTCCAACCATGTCAGAAACTTAAAGCGTGTTAATTTTATCAGTAGTTAGTAACATTTTATTTTAAATGTTAAAATACAAACTTAATTAAATTAAACTTAATTTATTTTATAATTAATGAACTTGCATTAAAATGGCAACACCACTCACTAATTATTTCTCTTAATGTTTTTTATTTTATGATTAATATAACTACATTGAAATTACATACCACCATTCAAATTATATTTTATGGTAACATTAATCCCTTGGGTACAGATTTATACAAAGAAAATTATGCCTTTCGAACGGATATCATGGGCAGATCTATCCTGAAAGAGACACACCTGTAACGGTGTTACAGATGTTCTCTCTTGCCATAAACAAGAATGTGCATGCTTCCTTTTTTGTCCAGACTTGAATGCTGAAGCATGTATTCTTTCAGTTCTTTCATAAATTCTTTCCTAGGCAAAGCCAGTGCATGACACAGTGCAGTTGTCAACTCTATCCAAGGGTTTAAAAATTGAAAATGGTAGTAAATGTATTTTTGGAGATACTTGTTTTATATTTTTTCTTAAGTATTTAGCTTGCTTGGAATTTATTAAGTAATTATTTGAATTCCTTTATGTCATGATTTATGAATTTTTTTTCATGTAAGAGGGAGAGCTTTTCTGAAGCTAAGTCAGTATTCAATGATTGTATCATAAGTTGCCTTAAACATTTTTCATCAGTCTAAATATCTGGGTTTTTTTTCTAATAAATATAACCTGTTTCTTTTTGCACAAACCACTATTACAATATAAATATTCTGTGGTAATTAAATTAACTATAATTTGTAATCAAAATAAAAAAATTGGTTGATTATTATCAATACACTTAATTACACTTTTATTATTTTTAATAAATTCAGTTAGTCAGAACAAGCACAGTTAAGATGTATGACTTTTATTTTTAATATACTTTCTTTTGGAGGGGGCGGATATATTTACAATAGTAACGTATTATTATTTTGCATTCTAAGTAACTTGTTGATCGAAAATTATGCTCGGTGATTTAACAAAATATATTGTTAATACTGTTAATAGTCCTTTATTGATTTTGAGAAAACTTCTCAACATCCAACACTAAATTTGCATTCACAGTTGCTATGAAATATAGTGAAAATTCAGACTTACTTTAAAATACAGGAAATCAGGGGGTGGCTGATGGGACTGCAGCCACCAACGAAATGAGTAAACATAGGATATGCAGAAAATTACGTTTTTGAGGATAAATTTGAAAGTTCTTGAGAAATTTGAGGTTCAGCTACGGATCTAGGCCAAATTGAAAAATCTTTTCTATTGTAATTTTCCATCTGCAAAGATTTGAAATTTGTTTTGATTCTGTTTTAAATTTTCATCCTTTCTTTTCTTTAATTCATTTTTTTATACAAACACTTTTAGGCAAAATAAAGGTGGGGGGGGGCACTCCCCTCTCCCCAACTGAGTTTATGAAACAGTTTATTTTTTGTAAATTTCCATACCTATTTTTGTATAATAAAAGTCACATTTTTTTTGCTAAAATAATTTACAAAATGAATTAAAATGCAAAGCAAACTGCTTGCAAATGGGCTGTTTAGATAAATTTTATCTTTGTAATGAGGCCACTCAAATCAATTTTAATTTTGTCAAGGGGCTGTTTTAATGAGTTCTAGTTTCGTGAAGGAAGTCCACAAAACAAACTTTAATTTTGTCTGCATTGATCCCTGGTAATTAGTCATTTGAAAAACTTTTTTTTTTTTTTTTTGTAAAATCAGAAATAATGGTAATGTCTTAAGTACAAAATTTCAAAATATTTACAATGTTTAATTATTTTTTATGGTCATTCAGAATTTTTTTGCAATAGCTGTCTTGCTGAGTACTGCTCCAAAGTCATAACTTATCTTTCCATCATTTTACCAATACAAATTTTTTTCATTCTAAAATCATGTAGTTTAATCTTAATCTATTCCAGAAAGTTAATTTTTTTTTTTTTTTTCACGCATTGCAGCAACCTGTGAAGGTAGTTAAGGCAACTGATTACAGATGTGAAGATTCGTCGTCAGAAGATGAAGATTCTTCTTCTTCAGATTCTGATTCTGATACATCATCAGATTCTGATTTTTTCCAAATGATTGTAGAAAGGTATATCATGTATTTATGAACAGTAAAAAAAAAAATACAGTGAAAATACAGTGAAACCTCTCCGAGCGGCCACCCCTGTATAGCGGTCATCCCTCTAAACGGCCAATTTTTCATGGCATGGATTCTTTGGGCTCATAGACTTAATGTTAAAATAACCTCTATCAGCAGCATCCGACCCCCTCTAAACAGCCACCGAGTGGGATTGCCCATCTCATTTTTCGGGAAATTCTACTCGCTCCATGCTGTAATTTTGAGCGGGAAAAACTCAAGGTCAGGTTGTTTATGGTTGAATAGAAGTCCCAGGAATAACTGGAATTGAATCCGTTATCTCTTTTGTATTCTCCCCACACCCTTAAGATGGGGATTCCCTAGGACAATCAGGTGTTGAAGTTGTCCAACAAATGAATTTTTGTCCCTTTTTCAGGTGCTAATTCCATCCCCGACGAGGAATTTCCCGATGTTTGTGATGGTGAGCAAGCTAAACTTTCAACACAAACGACTTTAGGGAAAATCGATGAAATTATCGAAAATTACGAAGCGGTTACAAACTGACCGGTTAGAGATCTGCTTTTTAAAGTAAAAAACAAACTAGAAAAAAATGGTTGTTTAAAAAAAAAAAAGTAAAAACTTAAAACAGACACAAATTGTATCATTTTTTCAAAAAAAAAAAAAAATGTAAGAAAGCATTCAATAAAGTACTATTTTCTCTTTAGATAAGTTTTATATTTCATTTTAAAGAAGGGATATGTGCCATACTTGTTTATATTACTTATTATAGCAATTATCTTATACTAGTAAATAAAACCCTTGAGAGCGGCTACCCCCTCTGAGCGGCCAAATATTCTCGGTACGGTGGGGTGGCCGCTCAGAGAGGTTTCACTGTACATGAAAAGTGTTTACTTTTAGTCAGAGTTGTTTTAATCCTCCAAGAGGCTAACCCAGGAGCAGAATTATATCTAGTGCTTTGCAGCATGACCTCAAATGTTCTGTGTGTGGACATTTTGTCCAAATCTGGCCAACAATGGTAAAATTCAAAATGATACAAAAATTGTACTAAAAATGAAGGCATAAGATAAAGGACACTTTGCTTTAATTGATCTGCAGAACATATCCCTTTTATTTCTTGTTTCTTTTGAAGGATGAAATGTTCTACAAAGACTGCGATTGTTCTGTGACATACATCACACTACTTTCTGCTTCCAGGGCAGGGAATATGTAAAATTCTGTTCACAGGATAGTGACAGATCAATTATCAAGGAATTTTGTAAAAATATCCGAAAATCATTTTGTTTTCACCTTGTGACAAACAACGCTTTTAGTTGTGGATCAGCATGAGTGGGTCATTGGTTCTTTCTGGATCATACAATAATACTGAACTGATGCAGACACTTTACGAATCCAAAAACCAGGATTCGGATCATACAAGAATGTAAAATTGCGAATTCAAGACTGAAATGATGTAGGCGCTATATAAATCCAAACATAGTCAGATAATGTAGGCGCTTCCAGGCGCGGATACATTCGAATGTCTTGCAGATAGTTTTCCGGCAATTCCAAGTTGTTGTTGTTTATTTTTTTTTTAATGGATAGTTACCTAAAATCTTTTTTAAGTCACTATAGCCCAAGCGCGTTGCACAGATGTGTGTACATATGCATATACACGTGTTCATATATACACTATGTCTTTAGTTATCACGAACTATTATGAGTTTGCAGAGAGTTTTGGATTATGTGCACAGATAGTTTTTTCTTTTATCCGACTATGAACCCAAAACTGCAAGTATTTGTACTGGTACTAAAATACGGATCATGCTAAAAACCAGACTTATGAATCATTTAGACATGTGAATCAATCAGACATACGAATGTGAATATGAAATACTCTTAATAAAGACATATAAAACAATATTTAATACGGCGGATTAATTACGGGGGAATAAGGTATTCCCAAATAAAAAGTTTTAACTGAAATACTCTTTTTGGGTCAAAACTTTTGCATCTATGCATTGCCGTAACTATGTAAGCCTTTTGGATATTTCTAGGGTGGACTTAACCCACTGTTATAGGCTTTATCTCATTTTTGCAATAGAAAATCTAATTTTTCTAGAGTGGGCTTAGCCCACCTAGTCCCTACCCTGTTATGGCAATGCATATAGGCAATCTAATAATGAGTCATATTCAAAAGTGACAATTTGTTGACCCTAGTGGTTGATTGGGATTGCCTTTTTCACTAAGAGAGTGGAATTTCATCGTCATTGTGACCCCTGTCCCCTTATTCTACTCTGGAGTTTTCTAACAGTTGTCACAATAATTTTAATCGTTATCAGGTGCATACGATGATCAGAAAAAAATCGGAACTTTTTTCCTTAATTTCTGTAGCCATCCTAGTTCACTTAATTCCAGTTTTCACTGCAATGCGCCTTTAATTTATATTATTTAAAGCACGTGCATCACAAAATATGTTTTAATTTTAAAGCTTGTCTTATTTTTTCTGTGTGTGTGTGATTACAAATCTTTCAATCAAAGCTTTTTGCATTTTTATAATTTTAAAGTTGCATGAAAAATCATACCTGCCAACTTCCACTGTTTTCTGGATTTTGAGCTTTTTTTAAGATGTAAGATTTTATAATGGGATTATATAATTTATCGAAGAGTACCTAGTGATATTAATTCTAAAACATAAGTCCTGCATCAATCTTTTCTGAAAGGCAATTTTTTCTGCCGTTTTAGCATAAATTTGCCGTTTAAATTTTGTTTTTCTTCATGCCCCCCCTTTTTTTTTAAATCAAGTACAGTAGATCGTCAATTAGAGAAAAACTATTTCTCCGATCATGGCCAAACAGAAAGTGTTACTTCTAATGAGCTGTGGTGAAAAACTTCCAAGATTGCATTCGGGCTCTTAAAACTTACTCCCTCAGTAGGTTTAACTAGTAGGCATATGAGTTATCCGTGGAATTTCACATTTATTACTTATTTTGTCGACAGCGATGCCACTTTTCTGTCGATCGGCAGATTTCTGCTTTTTATATTTAATTAGGTTATTTATTAATCATTTTGCATCATCAGCAGAATTTTTCTAAAAATTCCATGGTGTTTATGTTTTTTCCCTTTCTTCCCAGCAGTAATTAAGTATTAATTTCCAGCCTCTCTCAATTTCAATCTTTTTCCATCTGTCTTGAAAATTAGTATTTTTTTCCTTCAGCATTCCTTTATTTAAATCTCCAATGCTGTAAGAATAAAAATTAACTCCTATTTGAAATTGAAATTACTTATTTCAAAGAAAATAGTAAAGGAAAAACTTCGCAAAATAGAGCAGGTTCAGACATAAATTAAAATGATGTGAAATAGTTAAAGTTGAAACAAAAAATATTTTGTCTTTGAGAAATAAAATTTTTATAAAAGCACACAAAAAATGAACTAAATGTTTTTTCTCCACACATTACATTTTTCTAAAATAAGCTCCACTTATTTGCGTGAGATTTCTTCTTCCACTATTTTTGTTTATTCACACACAGTTTCCTCTTTTTTTGCTATTTTATGAGTGGCATCTGTGGTCGACCTGTAAATTGCTGCTTTTTTTCCACCCTTTCAGATCAATGAATTCATTTTTTTTTAAAAATTTTCTGTAAAAGTTTGATAATCATTAACCTCCAGCATCCAATTTCAAATCCATTTATCTTGAGAGTTAATATATTTTCTTTAACATTCCTTTATTTAAATCTCTAATACTGTAAGAATACAAATGAACTCCTGTTAAAATTTCATTACTATTTTATACTATCTTTAAGAAAAAACTTTGTTAGAAAGGCTGGTTCACTTATGAATGAAAAGGAGGCCATACAATTTAAGTAAAAGTTGAATCAAAGAATATTTGTCAGATGCAAAAATGTTTATGAAAGCAATCAAAGAGTAAACTTAACATGTATTTTCTTTTCTTTTTTTTTTTTCTTTTTTTTTTTTTTTTTAATCCATACACTACATAACTGTTCTTTAATTACTTTTCAGATATGTAATATGTATATTAATTGCTTTTAAGTATATTTTATCAATAAAAGAAATGTTTAGGAAAGCAAATCAAAAATAAACTAAATAATATGTTTATTCTTTTCCCTTAACGTTTTAGGGGTAGTAGGTACATTTATTTTGTTCTGTGTAAGGTCACGAGATAGTAAGATTTTAAAAAATGGAATGTTGATAGAGGTGTGAAAATTGTACAGTGAAAACAGTTGAAGTGTTAAAATAACATAAATATGTTATTTTAACATTTCCAAGGTACTCAGAATTTCAAAACCAATGACATGTGTAACAATACCTGCAATATTGTATTTTGTTAAAAATTATTTAAAATACTTATTTGACTTTGTCAATCTTTTATATAATAAAGTATTTGTATTTTAATTTTTTTCCCCCTCTTAAACAGCTCTGCACCAAAAAAACTTCCTCCTGTGAGAACTATAGGTGAATTGGGCCTTGAAGTAAGTTTTTATATCTTTTGGTCCATATTTTTTTAGCAGTAATTTTTTTATTTTTAGATAGGAAATTAACTATAAAATGGTATTTGAAGAAAAATGATAAATTTTGAAATGCGGATGTTTAAACTGTCTTAATTTTGATTTTTTTTTTTTTTTTTCTATAGCTCTTTTATGTTTCTAGTATGTAAGAACTATTTTAAATATCTTTCTTATAAATTAAAATTTTACAGTGCCAAACTTAATTTGAATTTTACTTTTGCTGCCAGTAATAAAATACTAATGTTAACATGGAAATTAAGAAAATTTTAGAAAATGTATATTTTGTACATTGCATTAATCCCCCCCAAAGAAAGATAAAAAAGGGGGAGACATGGCCAAACATCAGTAGTTGTGAATGTGCATAAAGTTCTCAAAATTATTGTAAGGTGAAACTTAGATCAAGTCACATACTTGCATGAATGTATAAAGTATATACAGTACAGGATATTCCAAAATTCAACCATCATTTTGAGAGGAGTGATACAGTACTGTGCATATTAATCAAATCAAACGCTTATTTGGGGGGGGGGGGTGCAAAAACAGTTTATAGGAAACTTTTATCATTTCAATCATAATTTGTATTGAATATGCCCATCTGTTTGCTTCGAGAACTGCTTTTACATGTTATGGCATAGATTACAACAGGGTGGCAACAGATCAGGGTACTTTATTGATCTAGAAATATCAGGGAATTTTGTGAAAGTATCCCAAAATCAGGGAACCTTCATTTTCTCCTTGTAAACAAGACCCTTTTTAGTTGTGGATCAACGTCTGTCTTGTAGTTTATAGATTTGTTACAGATCATACAATACTCAGCTGATGCAGACACTTTATGAATCCGAAATCAG